>PISW01005380.1:0-130000 GCA_004023785.1 Mungos mungo
TTTTTTAAGTATATGTTCTCTGTATGTATGACACTCCGATCTCTTTTGGAAAGGGAGAGGTTTAATCAATTCGATATATATTTCTCTGCATGTTCCGGGAGTTGCCCACTAAGGTAGAAACCTAGAACTGATCAACAGCAGAGGGAAACAGGGTCTCTAGCCGTGCTTGGTTGTGGTGCGGTCCATTTGGGAACTAGAGGGAAGTATGGATCTACCCACTTGCAGATGTCGTTAGCCTCAGTAGCCCGAGAGCTTTATTTAAAGCACAGGATTTGGGGATAACCTAAAGCCAAAGTTGAAAAAAACTCTATCCTTAGGAAGTACACAGCCCAGGATTTTCCTTGTGGATTAGCCCTGAACCCCTGAGACGGGGCAGTGCAGCTCCAACACTTCCTGGATTCTCGTGTTCCCTTAAACCAGCATTCAACAGCGTAAGAGTCTAATTTACGCACCTGGTCAGGCTAGGCCCCCGGGGCTGTAAACACCAGGAGCACAAAGTTCCATCCTTCAAGAGTTCCTCCCCGTCGAATCTGGGTAGGAACAGCTTAGTTTGCTGGAAGGAGCTCAGGAAGTTAGAAGGATGGTAACACCTCCGTTTGCTGTGTTCTTGCAAGGTTTTGGTTAGTTGCTCGCCCAAGCCGACCACCGGGCCGCTCGTCTGAACTTCCTGGGTCTCCTCCCTGGAGATGCCTGAGTGTGGCCCTGCAGTTGGCATTGTTTCATTCCCCGACCGAGGACACTGCTGCTCCTGTGGACGGTGTGGACGTGCCCTTCGTTCCGTGCCTGGATAGTCTAGGGTTTTTTTTTTTTAAGTTATATTATGCTCGTTGGCCTTCCTAGTGTTTCTCTGAAAAATTGTTAACCGTGGTGAAATAAACCCCTGCTGGCACTCAGCCTGGAACATGGTGCAAAGAGTTGAGGTAGGGTAAAGGCTGGGGTGCCTGGAGGGCTCAGTTGGTAGAGCGTCTGGCTTCAGCTCAGGTCATGATCTCGAGGTTCATGGGTTCAGGCCCTGCGTCAGGCTCTGCTGGTATCTAGCTCAGAGCCTGGAGCCTGTCTTCGGATACTGTGTCTCCCTCTCTCTCTCTGACCCTCCCCTGCTCATGCCGTGTCTGTCTGTCTGTCTCTCTCTCTCTCTCTCTCTCTCAAAAAGAAATAAAACATTAAAAAAAATAAAGGCTTTCTGCTCTGGTGACCAGCTTCTCGTCTCCCAAGGTGACTGCCCCCCATACAGTATTAAATTTATACCACGTAGCCCATCGTTTCAGTCAGATTGCCCCAAATAAACCCTCTGAATTTGGTGAAAGTCTGTCTAGCTGGTTTAGCATGCTAGATAATAGAAACTATTTTCTTTATATAAGTTTAGGTGGTTGAAGTTGTGTTTCAGATAGTGGTTTAGCTACAGTTCTCTATGTCAGTGGATTCAGTATTTACTAATGATTCTTTTCCTTAGGTGCTTGAGCTCTGTATTTTAATCTCATCTTATTTGGCTGGATTTTGTCAAGTAGCTTTTTCCCCCTGTATTTTTAAGTGAGATCATGACATATGCATAGGAAAATGCACAAATCAATGTGGAATTCAAAGCTTACGAAGTGAACATATACATTTAAACATCCCCCCAAGTCAGGGTGTGGATCGTTACCTGAACCCCAGAAACCTCCCCTCGGCCGCCATTCCTTCATTAAGAGTAACCAGGAATCCGACTTACAACACCATATGCCGATTTCGCCCATTAAGGAACATCTGTAGCAACGGCCTCATGCAACATGTACCCTTTGTGTCTGTCGTGTCCTCGTATGTCCAGATTTCCGTGCTGTTGCATGCACCCAGAGGCGTTTACTGTTTGTTACCGTGTGGCCAGCACTGTGTCACGTGACTGCATCGTGATTCATGCATCCCTTCTAGTGAGGGACGTCTGTGCTGTTTCCAGTTTTGGGCAGTCGCAAGAATGCTGGTTAAGAACAGTTCTTTAGTTTCTTTTGGGAAGTGAATGCATTTGTTTGCCTTGCGGTCGGTGGATCCACAGTGGAGTCCCGGGGCGGAGGGCCTGCTTCCTTCAGCCTCCGTGCTGCCGCCCGGCACTTTCCCTCAGCAGCTGACCAGGGTCCGCTCCCCACCAGCGGCTTGTGAGAGGCCCGTTGCTCACCAGCACTAGCTGTTGCCTTCTAGTTAATTTTGTCTATTTTGGGAGATGTGTACCGGTATTTTGTGTGTGTGTGTGTGGTTTTAATTTGATCTCCTCGAGAATATTGATTTTGAACACCTTTTCCTACACCCATCAGTCTGCCATTGTCCTCGTTCTATGAGGTACGTTTCAAATCTTCTGTCAGTGAAAAAAACGGGCTGGGGGGTGGGGTGGGTAGAGGGGAAGGTGATTGTCAGCTTTCTTTTGATTTGCCAGACCTGACTACTTCATATATATGCAGTCTGTATTACATGCACACTTTCTTTCTTTTTTTTTTTTTTTTTACTACTGGTAGTTTATTTTTTCATTCTGTCAATATGGTATCTCTGGAGGGCAGAAGTTCTTCATTTTAATGAAGCCGAATTTATCAGTTTTTTTGTTTATGGTAAGTATTTTTTGTATTCTGTTTTGGGAAAATTTTGTCTCCCCAAATCATGAAGCTATTTGGTCATTGTCAAGAAATTTTATATTTTGTATTTAGGTCTACGATTTACCAGCAACTGATTTTGTGCGTGGTATGAGTCCATGTACGTTTACCTCCTGTGGATTACTCATTGATTTGAACCACTTATTGGAGACTCTGCTGTCCCCACAGCAGGGAGCAGGCTGTCAAACCGTATGCGTGTGGGTCTGCTTCGATCTGTTCTGTACCACTGGCCTACTTCCCTTGGCCTGGCCACGCGGTGTGAACCGCTGGCTTCGTACCGGTGTCCGCTGGTGTGAGCCCTCTGACTTTGTTCTTCTCTTCGTCTTAGCTGCTCTTGGTGCTTTGGCTTTACCTATGCGTTTTAGAATCAGCCTGCTAGTTTCCACAAAGATACTTCCGGGATTTTGATTGAGATTGCAGTGACCCTACCGCTTTGGGAACAGCTGGCATCTTCACCGTATTCCTTTCCGTTCCATGACTATGGTACGCCCTGTCTTTATTTAGGCGTCCCTCATTTCCCTTGGTCACCTGTGTCTGCGTGGAGATCACGCACGTCCTCTGTGTCGGTTTTCTTCCAGGTGCTTCTAGTCTGTCCCTTGTGTGCCACTGTGATTGTCACAGACCTTTCCTTCGCGTCCTGCTGTTGTCAGCTCTGCCGGCTGTCTTTGGATGTTTCTAATATGAGTTCTGTAGTGACTGTTGTTGTGTTCATTGGCTGTGCCGTTTTCTTATCTCTTTGTTTTCTTTTTTGAGATACCGTTTCTCATTTATTCAGTTTTCTTTTAATCTTTTTTTTTTAAGCCTCCAGTGCATGTTATGAAATTTTCTTCTTTGGGGAGGACTGCATTTTCGTTCAGAGTGGAGTCTTCAGCTGCCTTTTGCACACTACGATCATTTATTTAGTTTTCTTTTTTTGTCGCTTAGGACTGTAACTTTGTTGGCATGCTTTTTCCCTGGATCTTACTAATATTGAAAAGGATAGCTTTGTCTGGGCTTAACAGATTATTGTACTTATTTCCTCATTTTATGCAACTCTTGCTTTTCCTCATAGTTGGGAGCTCAGGGTGTGGCATTGTAAAGGGACGGTCTCTGCCTGCAGCTGGTACTTGGGGAGGAGCCACATGTTGCTTTCTAGAAGGCTCTGACTCTGCTTGGCCACCACTTCCCGAAGGTCACGGTGGAGGCACTCTCACTGTTCGCTGCTGAAATCGTTCTTAACTGTCGTTCGTGTTCATTTCTTCAGAGTTTGGGGGGAGGGAGGTGGAAGTATCACCCACCAAAGATCCCGCCCTTCGTGTTACACACTTATGTGCTTACAACACTTCTTTTTCGCCTGTGTGTGCGTGTGTGAACGTTTCGAGGGAGCCTGAATCGTGTCCTTCCCCCAGAAGAGAAAACCAGGCGTCTCCCCCTCTCGGCTCCTCGCAGACCATGTCCCACGTTACGGACACCTGAGATTTCAGTTTTCGGGATTTTTTTGTTTGTTTGTACACTGTGTGTCATCAGTTCATTCTCAGGTAAGGACGGGGAATTCTTCATTCCTCACGGCACTGTAAGAGGGGAGAACTTGAACTAGTGAAGAGCACACTGTTCCAAACTTCGGTGATCGTCTGTTGAAGCACTTTCTTTGGTTAAACCGACTCTTCCAGAACTGTTAGTAATCAGCACAGTTTACTTGAGTAGTGCTTCGTATTCCTACCTCGCGAGTCGAGGACTAAGCATGTCGACAGGTCGGGTAAATGGAAGCAAATAACAACAACAAATAAAATGAAGGCGCCCTGTCGTAGCGTCCCCTCCCTCAGGGAGAGCCTGGCTCTGCCCGAACGTGGCCACATCCCTCACGACCTTGTGACATGAGTCCACTTCATCCGACTGCTTGCTTGCGATTGCGTGTGACTGTATATGCGAGTCAACAAAAATAGAAAATGTATAAAAAACTAGGCCACGTGGCGTTTCAGGCTCAGTTCTTCGGGCACGAACCCAGCAGAGCAGCGCCGGCACGAGTGAATTTGCTTCCCGGAAACGACGGCCTCGGTGTCATGACTCTGCGTGAGGCTCCTGCTTGGACGCATGCGTCTGTGTGCGCGAGGATCGGTACTGCGTAGAAGCATCGGCACCGCTTTACAAGTTTAATGTGGCGTGTGCCTGATGGTTTCGTAAAAGCTAAAGTTACTCTCTTGCTTTCACCTGTTTTTTAGCGTGTGCTCTTCAGCCTGAGGATGAAGCCTGTGACACTGGCGGGCACACAGCAGGTGCTTACTCAGGGTGTGGTGGGCTCTGCCCCCGTGACACGGAGGCCGGGGGACTATGTAGCGTCCCTGGTTCTCACGACAGCCTTTATCGCTGGAGCTCCTGTAACATCATAAATCACGTTCATGCATTCTGGCCGAATGTTTTAGACTGTTCTTCAAATTAATCCGCCCCTCTGTTTAAGTCCCTTACTCGCTTCCTGACCCACTTCTTGGCTTTTCATTTCTTCTTCTTCCAATGATGTCTGACCTTTCCCTGCTTTTCTTCAAATTCATATCTGTAATCTCTTAACGTCCACTTACGTGACACAGTCTGTACAGGGTTGGGGGTCCAGTAGGAAGCCAGCTCTTTCTCATCGCGGCCCTGGGGGGACGGCTGCCCGACAGGTGCGAGCCTGCGGGAGAGGGGCCGGGGCTCTGCGGGTTTGAGCCTTTGGGAAGGGACGCGTTCATGGGGAGGCACAGCAGCCGGTGGCTGCTGCCTTGGCCCCAAATGAGCCGGACAACACAGCTCTGAGATGGAGGCCTGACAAGGAGGAGGAGCTCCGAGCTCTGGCCGCCCCCCCACCCCCAGCTGGGACACACCCAGCGGTTCCCTTAGCCTTGCGCCCTCCCGCCTTGTGTTTCCTGTCTGTATGTGAATGTAACGGAATCCACTGGTTGCCTCTGCTTTAGCTTCACGGAAGATACGTTCCATCTTTTTCAGTTACTGTTGAGTAACTGCCTGGAGTTTGGTTGCTATTAATGTGTGGGAGTAATTTATAAACCGTGGCTGTCTGCATGGGGACTTTCGATGGCCGCAACCAAGTGAACCAAATAAGACGAACTGATTAGTGCAGTCACCTGTGTGTATTTAGAATTCTTTGTTCATTGACACATGTGCGGTACCAGACACTGAGAAATCTCAGGCTGTATGGTCTCAGTCTCTGTAATAAACATTTATGATTTTTGTAATAAGGAGGAAAAGCCAGCAACAGTCCTGGAATCTCCTCTCCTTTGATGGAGCCAGGGATCTGATTGGGTTTTCTTAGAGGCTGCTGAAAGGGTCTGGAAGGAGGGGGGGGGATCTTTTGGTGTCTGACCTGGGGAACAAAGCATGAACAGATTTTTGGCTTTCGCCTCAGAAGATTTTAATTCTTTGTCCTGTTAAAAAGCTTTAAGTCTCTAACTGGTCTCTATTCCATGTTTAGACTATTAGTAAATTATCAGTCCAAATGCATCTCGCTGGTTTGTCTTCCTGTTTCTAAGCTGGAAGTGAGAAGCTGCTAATTAACTAAATTTTAGCCTAGCATATCTGAACACTTCAAAAATACAATGTGTAACACATACACTAATGCCCTTTGAAATAAACCTAATTTTCTGCAGATATCTTAGCTGTGCTGAATTAAAAGGAAACTCTGTTCTAAGTTTATAAGGTATTCTCGTGAGCTGTACAATATTTTGATTCCGTTTATAAATGCAAAGGCACTCAGTGGACCTGGTGTGGCATATGACAGAACCCGAGATTAGCATCGTGCCCCCTGAAGCCGTTTTCTGTTCAAGGAGGACCACAGCACACACTGTCTGAAGCCCGAGATGCTGACCTGTAACGAAGTGCAGCATTTCGGGAGACAGGAGCTGCCAGCGAATTGGGTGGGGTCTTACTGGTCTTGTGGAAACAGCACACTTAACTTACATGCTGTTAAACTCGACGGTCTTTTTTTTTTTTTTTTATCGGTCTTTTTCTGTAGGCCATTGGCCCTTTCTGTTAAAACTAAATACCTTCTCAGAAGAGTTGGGCCGGAGATGACCCCGTTGAGAGTCAGTGTTCTGCCTGTTGCACGATGCCTGCAACACGGTGTTTGTTGTCGTTGCTTGAAGACTGTCTGGTCTCTCTTCCTGTGTCATCCACCTGCACGGAGATTAAGGAAGCTCTTTTTTTTTTTTAAATCTTATTTTCTTTTTATTAACTAAGCTTGAAAGCAAGATGAACGCGCTAGGTTCTTGGGTAGAATGTATTGGATAGCCCCCTTTATAATGAGCCTTTAAAGGCGTGCCCTCTCCAGGTCGGAAAATGCATTCTTTCCTGTATGGAAAAGCAATAGAGTCATGAAATATTCCTCCTTAATTTTGGTCCGGACGCTCCAAAGTGTCTGTGTTTATTCCTGCCTAATGCATCACAAATCTGCTGACGTGCTAACCTTGGGGCCTTGGCTGGCGTTAATCAGGCCTGCGCACCGGCAGGAAGGATGTACCTGACGCTCACCGTCGGTGCCGTTTGCATATGGAGGTTCTCGCGGGGGAGCTGCCCTGTGCTGGCCGAGGGTTACCTGCGCACCGCAGTTATTGTATGTAATTATCGAGCCAATCTGTTCAGCCCAGCAGGGTTCAGATGGTAATCAGGAAGCGGCACTTTGGAAAAGGAAGACGTAAGGCACTCTCCCCCTCGCGCATCACTCACAGGAAGTCACAGCCACTCTCCCAGCCGGTTCTGAGAGGCAGCGCCTCCGTCCAGAGGCCGTGTCGGGCTTCGTCAGCCCCGATCCGCTGCGTCTGGGGCACCTGCGGGCGTCAGGTCGAGGCGGGTCTGTCTGTGCTCCGTCTTCCCACAGCCACCGTCGGGATATGTGGAAACCGTGGGCTCCTTCCTAATACGTCGATCCTCACGGCTCCGGCCGTTTGGGGGGTTTTAAGACGGTGTCGTTTGAACAGGCCGAGCCTTCCCCGCAGGCTCTCTGTGCAGCGGAACCCGCAGTTGCCATCAGGCAAGAGAGCGTTGCGCTGTCGGCAGGCGGTGTGCAAACGGCCTGAGGCCAGGGAAATTCTCAGATGAAGTTTAACTTAATAATAATCGTTAGAAAATACCAGCGAGGACATCCCGACGCGTCGTGAATCTGAAGCTCGGGCACATGAGAGGACTTCCTCAGTGAGGCCCAGGCGGCCGAGGGACACTGTGATGAATCTTTTGGGTTTTGACACATTTAACCTGGAGACTACATGGAGGCAAGGTGTAGGCGAGACGCCGCGTCGTGACGCTCCTGCCCAGGCCTCCCGGGCGCTGGCGTGTCGGGTGATTCGAGAACTTCACACAGGACTGAACTAGTTAGAAGACGTCAGGGTGACCGAAAATAATAAAAAGAAATGGAATGAACACTTGGGAAGACCGGCCGGTGACAGAATGTGAGCCTGAAGTTTTAAGTAACCCTCAGCTAGGAAAATAAATAGAAAGTTGGAAAGGCCTGAGGCGACTGGAAAAATCCAGCCTACTTTCGGGGTCTTAGGAGAGCTGTGTCCTTCGTCTTCAGACCCGTCCTCACAGGAAGCGTACGCCCCGTAACCGTTCAATAAAGCGTGTACTGAGAGGAAGCGTTCACTGAAGTTTGTCACTATTGCTTCATGAGGAGACTTTGACCACTGATTTGTAGGGTGTAACCAGTGATCTACTCTCTGGACAAGGGCTGGGTCTTCCCATTTATCAGGTGGACAGTCCCCCGCCCCCCCAGACACAGTACACATCGTCCGTGGGGAGAATACCTAACATTGGCCTGAGTGGTGACTCCTGTGTTTTCAGCTCTTTGCTTTAAAAGACAGTTTCTGTGTAATCAGTCCTGAGGGCTATGGTTTCAGTGATAGAGGATTCTTAAGAACCATAGAAAGTTAGCGGTGGTGATGACCAGGCAGCTCACATCCAGACTGAGGCATCGTTGATGATTCTCGTAAACCCACTGGCTGCCGTCCCCGCCCCTTCCCGGGATGGGGGGGCGCCACCCCGAGTTGCATGTATACTTCCTGCTGGTTTTGATAGACCCACACCTGGGTAGATTCACGTACAGAGAGTTTTATGGGGGAAGGGTTGTGTATCTACTTCTGTGACCATCAGACCACATCTCTCTTTCTCTCTCTTTTAAAAAATCTTTACATGTAAGAAGCGAAAGACAGGACTTGAAAGCACAGAATCCAGTGTTGAAGACATGGAATGCTCAGATGCCCAGACAGAAGAGGCCACACAAACCCGTAAGTTGAACAGTCTTGCCTCCGAGCTTTTTCCCTATGTAAACACAGATTTCGTTTCTGTCCACTCCCTGAGAGGTTAGCTTGCGGTCATAACGTTTTGATTTTCTAATAAAATATCGCGCAAGAAGGTCTTGCTGTCCTAGGTGATCACGAAGTTGGGGCAGGTTGCTGCTCTCATTTTGCACCCAGGTAGCCCAAGACACGGAGCATTTAAGTGGCAGAGCCAGAACTCTCTCTCTCTCTCTCAGACTCTTTGCATCTCCGCACCTTGATCTGCAGAACGGGGTGTGTGGGCGGGAATCTCCGGATCGGGCGAGTAGTGCCCGGGCTTACGCTGCCAGGTTCCCCTCGCTGAGCCGCCGGGGTGCCCCCAGCAAGGGGGCCAGCTCATCTCTCCTCCTGACAAGGTGGGATGCCAGAAGTGAAGCCTCGGGTCATCCCTTTCCAAAGCTCTTGGAGCAAAAAGCAAAGTATAAGTAAGGTCATTTCTTGAGATGGCTCGTAAGCGGGAGCGGACGTCTCCCAGCACGGGGTGGTGCCCGCACGGACAGAAAGTGGCATCGGCAAAGGGCACGGTGGGGGCAGGCTTCAGGGCCCCGCAGCCTCTCTCCTAAGAGGTGACTCACTGGACTCTGTGAAGAAATCCCGTGCTGACCGCTGGACCACTTTTTCCAGATTTCTCTCCTGTCTCTCTCTGCCTTTTGCTTATTTATTGTTTTGTTGGTCCCAAAACGTTTCTTGATTTCTAATAGAAAAAGGCTTTTTTCCCCTTTTTTTGGTAACAGTTGTGCCCGAGCACAGGTACTCTAGTGAGTCAGGCCAGGGGCGTGTCCCGCCTTTCCTTTCCTTTGATGGTGGCGCCCGTGCGTGTTCGTGGAAGGCAGACACTCGACTTTCAGAGAGAACCTTCTTCGCTCCGGTTCGGTTAACCTTGTCCTTAGTAGGTAGTATTGAGCGAGCCTCCTCAGGTTTATCTGAATTTACGCAGAGAATACTTGGGGGTGTCCCGAGAGGAAGGCAGAGCTTCTCCCTGAGGCTGACGGCTTTGAAGAAGTCCCTCTCTCTCCCCGGCCATTTCCCTTCCCTCCGTCTCCCCTCCTTGTCTGGTCGTCTTTCACTGGGACGGGAGGAGCCCCGGGGAGCAGTCGTGGAGGCCTGTCTCGGCCAGAGCAGCGGCTCTGACCGTGAGTGGGAGCGGCATGATGGAGACTGATGAGGATGGAGCGATATTCTTACTTTAAAAAATCCCTTGAAGTTTTTAAAACGGGCCATCTGGGCAGAGGGAAGGCCTGCGTCGTCATAGTGAGGCCGGTGCCCGTTCAGACGGAGGCGGACGCGCGGCTGTGCGGGGGGAGACGCCGGCCTTCCTCCCCCGCCCGCAGCTCGTCCGTTACCTGAGCGAGACACATAAGTGATGCTACATTCGACTATAAGTGTTTTTTATACCCCAGATTTTCCACTTACAGTCCTTAGAAGAGTGCGGACCCCATTGCACATTCAAGAACAGTCCAGAATTTTTGTGTGGATTAGGAAGAAAAGATACAGAATGACCAAATTCTCCTTTACTCCTGTAAATTCTGCATTGCTTTTCTTAAATGCTGTTTCTCTCTTCTCATTGTAATTCATCTTTTCCCTGAAAGCGTGGGGCTGGTTAAGGCATTTTACTGTCTAAATATTCACAAATGAGAGGAAATATTGCCTCGGATGGTACGATGTCATTGCTTCTGGCAAAAAAAAAAAAAAAAAAAGAAAGGAAAAAAGCCGAGGGTTCATGAAAATATATATTTATATTTCATCATCTTCAAGTAACTTGAAGAAGGAGGCACATTATTACGTTTGAATTTTGGTTTAAAGAAATCTGTAGTACAACCCGGCGACTCCTGTGCTTTAGAGCTTTCAGAGTTTGTGTCCTGAACGTGTTTCGAGAATGGTTACCTCTCACAGCAGCTTTAGAAATGTCAGTTTCTTCATTAACAGTTTTATTTTCAAACACAATTTATGGTTTACAATATGGTAAGAGATTTCTCTCACTGTGTGATCTTTCAGAATGCTGTGCCTGGCAAAATGGGAGCAACTTTCCTTTAATATCTATTTAGACCATTTTAAAAACGTGTATAATTTTCTTGATACACCTAAACTCATTTTGACTGGTTGGGGGTCTATTGTGTAAGAACACATTCTGAAAGCTTTCAAAATGTGTATTGTGTGGGTTTTCTCAAAGAAAGAGAGGGGGTGATGGGGTGGTTTTCAAGAAGAACAGAGGCCTCTAATCCTTTTATTTTTATGCAAGGCATAATTTTTACCAATTGAGAAAATTTGGTTATTTGCTGCAAGTAATTTTTCCCCCCACAAAATGATAAGCCTTAAAAAGCCATGCATATTCTGGCATTTCAAAACCGTGCCGGTATTTCAGAATTGTACTAAGAATTAGTTAATGTAGCCATGATATTTATGGCTCGTGCGCTTTGTCCCTTCTGCTCATGAAAGGACAGCACGCCACAGCCTTCTCTTGTTAGCAGTGTCCATGAAGCACCTGAGTTTCGGTCCATTCTTGAGGAATCCGAGGGAAGCAGGGTTTGTGTTTACTTCTCGAGCATCTTTTAAGCTGGTTTAAAAAAAATGGGGGATACTTTTAAGGGCGCCCTGCAGAGAAGCCCCCCACTTGTTAATAAAATCATAGAAGAGCACCCAAACTTGCACTTTTTGTTTTCCAGATAATTAAATTTTATGCGTTAGTCTTACAATCAGACCTTTTACCAGTAGAAATATATTATGAAAATGGGTATGTTTCTAAAAGAGATGAGGAGAGGAACAATATTTTTTCTGCCACAGTCAGAATTGATTATTAGGAAAAATACTGAACGCAGACTTCCACACTGAAGACTCCATGTGTGGAATCCTGATTATATAACAGATTCCAGGTGGTGGTGGTGTTTCTAGCCGCAGTGGAAAATTTGAAACCTAGATTGAAGGGGACCGGCAGCAGCGATTCTAAGAGTAAAATGACAAATCAGGATGTTAATGAGAATAATACTTCTGTAACACCGTGGTAACTCTTGGTGAGCGTCTCTGTAATGTGACTGTAGGTCCCAGATTTATCGGAAGGTAGACGTGTTACCATACTGATCATTGACCTTGACTTTGCGATATCGCTATGCCGGCCTCAGCCCATCACACCATTCTTCGTTTCTGTGCAAAATTAATCGCAAAAGTCTTGAGTAAAAAAAAATGAAAAGTCTCCCCTGGGATATTTTTTATAGATCACAAAAGTTGAAGAGAAAGTTCACAAGTTTAAACCAGCCGTACGTGGTGTGGTCTAGGTCTTATCAGTGGCAGGAAAAAAAGATAGTCCTGTCAGTTTGAAGTTTGCCCTAATTGAAGTGTATGGTGATTAAATAAAAACTGGAACTTGGAAAAATGAAAAAACACTAATCTTTAAACTGATCTTCCACATAAGTAACTACACACAAAAGCTTTAGAAATTGTTTATTATAAGACGTGTGGTAAGTGTTTTGTCCTAGATTCAGAGAAGGTTTTGTACGTTTCAGAAAAGAAGTTATTGATCTGTTGTTGAGTGCATTCAGTGATTGATTATGGGCGCCCCGCCGCCCCCCCCCCAGCCTGGGCCGCGGCTCTTTTCCTGGCACAGGAGGCTCACTTGCCTTCCCCCTGCTGCGCTCTCCTTGGAGGGGGCGTGGGGGTGCTGGGAGGGAACCGGGTCTCCTTGCTGAGGTGGGGTTCCCACAAAGAGCTCTGCCTCCAGTAAGCGATCCTTGATTTTCTCCAACTCAGGAGTGCATGGGCAGGACCCGTCACAAGCGCTTAGACCAGTGTCAGGCGTGAGCCTTCTTCGGAAGGCTGCTCAGTTGGGATCGATTTAATGCCCCGTGGAAAACACTTCGGGTTTTGGACTGGCCCCGTGCTCTGCTGCCCACAGAGTATAGGTCACAGGCTTCACAAAGTAACACATTCTACCATTCTGATCCCTGCTTTTCAAAACACACATTAGTTCTTCGTTTCCCTCCGAGAAATGAATGTCTGTCTTGTTGCTGTAGCTCACATTAGCAGTTACTGGTTTAAACTGCACAGTAAACATTTGGGGGAGAAATACTTCAGGGCCCTTGGAAATCGCAGATGTTTTACCAGTGGGAGAGTTCTAACGTAACCTAACGCTGAAAGATAGATGTCAGCATGTCTTTTGATGTATTAAAAAATTGACACGATTTCCTAAGATTTTCAGGCTATTAAGCAGTACCTTAGTGTATGAACTTCATCTCCACCAACCAGCATACACAATTAGATTTTTAAACATGGATAAGTGTATAAAAATGCTTATGTCTCTGTTTCTTTAGTTTTTGTAAGTTACTGATTTGAATTTCTTTGTTTTTTCTCTTGAAGGTTCGAAAACCAGGAAGAGAGTCCAGAAGTAGATCAAATGCTGTCAGCCGATTTTTCTTTTCTTCCTTTCGCGTGACTTTCTCCTCTTTTTCTATTTTCAGTGTTATATTTCATGTGAGTCTTTTAGGGTGGGGCTAACCATGAACTACCTGTGTCTTTGAAAAATATGAACTTTTTTAATAAGTCCTTTGTACCGTGTATTAAAGGCCAGCTTACAAAGTTTAAGATCTCCAGGTCACACTCTTGGAGTCCCAGGCTGTGTGCATTTGAGGTTCTGGAGCAGGTGTTAGAAAAACTGCCACGGTGTGCACTTGCCAGGCCGCTGTACGGTGCCCAGAGTGCACAAGCGTGCTTAGAGAAAGTCCTTGCCTTGAAGGAAATACCTTAAAATAAAAGTCTGTTTTTGCGTGCTACAAATACACCGTTTGTCGTGGCCATCTGATTTGGATTGTGTTGATTTTGTTCAGTTCCACAGGCATTTATTGAGCACCTGCTGTATGAAACAAGAGCAGCAGCAAGAAAGGAAAGGGTTATGGAAGCAAAGGTGGGGTGATAAGTAGGCCTGTGAGAGGTTTGGAAGCTGGATGACATGAGAACTAGGAGCACGCAGGTGCACGAGAAGAAACAGGCGACGAGCTGGCAGGTTGGGGGCACGGTCACAGATTGCTCGGCTGGCTTCTTTGAAGGAGATCCTGTGAAACAGACAGACACACAGACGAAGCAATCTCATTCACAGGAGATTATTGTTCTTGTAAGTGTCATTTTTTTGCAGCAAATAATGTGTGTGCAGCAAACCACGCACTTGAGAGATGCAGTGATCAGAAATTTTAAGATTTGGACCTTTTATAGTTGCCTTGGCGACAACGGTTTGGGATCTAAATGTCTGTGAACAATTTCCAAGGTTGCTCCGTTGCAGACCTTGGGCTCGGACTGTAAAGAGCAGCCACCGCACCGCTCACTGGTGTGCCCACTGTTTCCAGACGGTGTGTAGGCACACTTGTGTTTAAGTGTTTAAGCTTTAAAGCAGCTATTTAATAATGTATTCAGAACATAAGTAGCACATGAAGCTGGTGGTGTCTCCGTTGCATAGGACAAGCCAGCCCAAAGTAGGTATTTCTGGGTTTAAAAACGTGAGTTGATCTGAAGAACACCCGAAGTGGATATAGTACCGGTGGAGCGCGCACAGACCCACCTTGCCGGGGCTGCGCCGGCTCGGAGCAGCTCTGACCAGCCCCGAGGTCCGAACCCCTGGCTCCCTGACGCGGGTGCTGGGCTGTGGCGAGAAGCCTCTCCCCCTGGAGCGGCCGGATGTGGAGCGGCGTGGAGCGGGGCTGCACACGGCCCCTGGGCAGCTCGCCTTTTAAATGCCTCCTGCGGGTCCAGAGCTGTGCATCTTTGCAGAAGAGAGACCCGGATTTGGGGCAGAGCCGCCTCCTGTTCTCTGTGGCATGTCAGATTTTAGCGCTCATCAGTGTTACGGTCCCAAGTTTATTTGTGACACCTAAACCAACTCTCAAGTTCTGCTTCAAACACATTGATGCTTAAAATAGGATCAAATGTGTGTGGTGTGTGTTTGTGTGTATGCCTTAGCCTCCCCCCCCCCCAAATACAAAAACAGCAAAACCTGTTGGTTAAATATTAAGAAAACAAATATTTCTTCACATATTGTTTTTAGCAAGTGCTGGCATTCTCCCGAATGTTGCTCTGTTGGCAGGGCCGCGGGGATGAGGATCTAGTAGCCGTAGTGGCCAGTTGGATCGACGGGCTCGTCTCCCTCCGTGTTCTGCTGTTCTCCTCTTTCCTGCCTGCCTTTGGTTTCTCCTGACGTTCCCTTTATTTGGGAAAAAAGAAGACAATGATTGAATAACACTTTTCTTTCTTGCCTCTTTCAATTCTCTATTTGCCCTTTTCATCCTGCCTCGTTTTTCTTTCCTTTCCAACTCGTATTTCGATGGACCTCACCAGTCTTGGTTCCTTTGTAACCCAGCGTCCGTGTTCTGGAAGGTGGCCCTGGCACCGCGTGGCCCTGCCTTCTGCGCCGTTTTCCCAGGTCGTTAGTGAGCTGAGGGCTCGACACCTGTGCCGAGCTTGCGTCCTCACCCAGCGGGGGCAGTGTGTGCTCTCCGGGTTCTAGAAGGCAGCCGATAAATCTTTGATAACCAACCGAGCCCCGAAGTAAAATAGCTTCTAGGTCTTCTTCAGTAGTGATCTCTTAAGACAAATAAAATGCTAATAGGCCAGAACTATAAAACCCCAATTATTTTTTTGAATTACTAAATTAAACGTGCATATAAAGGCCTCTGTTGCATAGCAGTAAGTCAGTAGTGGAAATATAAATTATGTATTTTTATGTGCGTGTGTTTATATGCAGTTGAGCAGTATGTGCTGGATTATCCCTTAAAATTCTAGCTTGTTGACTCTATTGTTGTGATGATAAAAAATTGTTGGTAATACCTGGTCACTGTAGAAAATTCAGAACACACGGACAAGTACCGAAGACAGACTGGCCGCACGACTCCCTCCACAGGTGACCACAGTGAATGTCTGGGCACCTTTCCTTCCAGTCTTTTCTATGCATTTTTGTCTTCAAATAAGTATTATGCTTCATATAAAACTTCATATATTGCTTTTCAAAGCTGGAATTAAATATCTTCCATGTCACTTCAGATACTTTATGGATATAATTTTTAGGTTTCGATAATATTTTGTCTTGTGGATTTATGACACTTTCCCGATCATTTCCCTAATATTGGACATTTGTTTTTAGTACTGAGTTATTTGAAGTAATATTCTTGGTCAAATCGGGCAGAAACCTTTGTCCACGTGTCCGAATACGTCCTTAGCATTTTGGAAGCGTCAGAGACCATGAAAATGGACGGTCGCCGATGCGGGCTGTCAGTCCGCCAGCCCGCGCCCTGTCCGCTCAATCAGAGCGACAGCTCAGGTTTGTGCTCCGTTGGCAGTCCCGATTCTTATAATTTGGTGAGCTGAATTTTTTTTTAAAGTGCTGGTGAGCCTGAGAAATTCAGTTTGCATAAACTGCTCACTCTGTTTTCTCCTCCTGTATTTGTTTGTACTGTTTGTATAGTGACGATCTTACACCCTTCGTGGTGTTCGTTGCCCACTTCTTCCCGTTTGCTTTTTGTTGTTGGCGATTTTTTATTTTTATGAAATGTAATATTTATGGTCTTAATCTTTTGATTTTTTTCATTGTAATTTCTGCCACTGTTTTAAAATATTTCCCATCTCGAATCAGAAATATTTACCATGGTTTTCTCTAGGCTTTTTGTGTTAATGCTCCTGCATTTCTCATCCACATGGAATTAATTTTGGTGTACGTATGCCAGGAGCGAAGGATCGCAATGTAGTTTTTCTCCAAATGGCTAACCTGTAGCTCCAGTACCTTTGTTAAATAAATTCTCTTCCACAGCCCCTCACACCCTGGTTCGTGATCCTTCATTATACACTGGGTGATGCCACGCCAGGGTCTGAGTCTGGACTGTTCGACCACAGTGCTCTGTCTGTCTGTCTTTGTGCCAGCGCCACACTGATTTAATTAATGCCGTCTTATTTCTTAATTATTTGTTTCCCTGACCACATTAACAGAAATCAGAAAGAAAGAGAAAACTCTCCACCCTACAAAAATGAAACTCTTGTTCTTTGGCTGCGTTATGTTTTAAGTGCTGTTAGCATGCCTACCTAATGTTTCATAATTACAGCCGTCGCGGAGAGAAGGTTTTGTGGGGTTTGGTTTCTCTGCACGTCCCGCAGGTGTCCTGTTCCTCATCGTCAGGCTCTGCTGGCATCAGGCAGGCAGGGCCCGCTGCAGAGTCGATACTGGACGAGGGTCTTTGGGTAAATACAGCCTCACACACTGGACCGGTGGTTCCGGGTGGGACGCCGCTGACCGGCTGGTTTACGCAGCCCGCTGTGCCTTGGGTGGTATTTTGCCAATAAAACGCATACTATTTCCACTGTACTAGTAATCAGCACGTGTTACTCCTATAGTGGTAAGTGTTCTTTTATTACGGCAGTGCGTTTTGTAATTTGTGAGTTGTATCCCTGAATTTTTTGTAGTTTTGGCTCAAGTTAACCTGTGAAATTTCCACATGGAGCCAATGACGGTTTTATTTGCAAGCCACCATAAGTGATCTTGAAAACCTCATAAGCTCTTTTTGACTTAACGTGCAGCACTCGTCAGGAGTCAGAAGCATCACAAGCATGAGTGGGGATGATCCGCAGGACAACGTTGTGCCTGGTCCACGGAGGGGGGAGGGGTCCTGAAGCCTAGTCCGGAGTTTGGAAGGGGGAGGGGAGGCGTTAGTGGTCAGAACTTGTTCCTGCGTTTCTCTAGGTTCTCTTTTCTACTTCTGATGTCTTTCTGAAGGGAGTGAAAAGTGATCACAGTTGTGCAAACGAAAACCTTGTAACAGCCAGGCCACACTGTTTGCTTAAGAACCGGAAAACTGACGCGTCCAGTATTCTTTCTGACCTTGACCCAAAAATCTCAGTATAGAAGGTCATGCCGATCCTCCTGGTATATTTCTCAGAGGGGAGCGGTGCCCCACACACCTTCCTGAACTTTCTTCCTCGGGGCCAGTGTGTGTTGGTACTTACACGTCAGAGCCCAGCGGCTGAAGGGTCTGCTGACTGAACACTGGCAGGCTCCAGGGCGGTACATCACAGGGAAAGTTACCATCGGGGCCGCCTGGTGAAGAGAGAAGGGAGTGACAGTTCCTGAAGGTTTCTAGGTAGAGGAAATGTGCTTCAGGATGCTTAAGAAGACCTCGCCCCCACCCCCAAAGTGGGGGGGGAAGCCATGTTCTGTTGTCTCTTTCATTAACTTACACATGTCGGTGCTGATGCTTGGGTCCATTCAGTGGGAGCAGTATTGTGCACATCCTGATGCAGCACTGTAGTTGGCGGAGGTGTGTGGTCTGGTCCCTGTGCCCCCGCCCCCCGCCCCAGCCCCTCGAGTCTCTAGTCCAGAAAGCCTGGGTGGACATTTCAGAGCTTACGACAAGGTCTGTAATTTGCTCTACCCTTCTGTAAGTTAAGGAAGGATCTTAAGATACACGTATAGTGCCTGTGGTTTGTGTTTTCTTTTTTTCTTTCTTTTCCAAATTCCTAACCAGGTTTTGGAAAGAAGACGTCTCTGTTCCAGTGCTGCTGCCCCGATAAGTCTTTGGTACGCCATGCAAAGCGTTCAGAAAGCAGAGGTGGCTGAAATTACATGAAAATGGTTTCCGAGGCCCTGTCTGTTGCTGTAGGGGTCAGAGGAACCACAGTCTGCCGAGCACAATTCCAGGTCAAGAATCAAAACGCTTGCTGTTCCCAGTGAACTGTATGATGCACACAGAAAACGTTTGGAAGCGAGGGTCGAGCTGAGTGAACAGTCATGATTCCACCTGGTTGGGCTTTTAGCAGCAGAATTGGGGGGAAATGACGGAACTTTTTAAAATGGTGGGTTTTTATTTTTATTTTTACTTTTTTTATTTTTTTTGGTGTTATTGTCGATATCCCTATTTGAATGTAAAGTCCCCTAACAAAAGAAGCAAGCTGCCTTTAGACTGCATTTACTGCTCCTGATGACTCCAGTTGTGTGTAAATATTAGAAAACAGCAGGGTCCTACATTCCAAGAATCACTTGAGCAGTGCCACGAAGACAAGTGTCCTTACTGGTATTGTAGTCATACTCCCAAGCGCTCCCGCTGTTTCTAATCTGTGCGCACAGCCGTGAAAAAACCGGACTGACATTTACAGGCACAGCAGGGAGACACTTGACTAGGGAATGTTAAAGACTCCGGCACCTCCGATTCAAAGTGGCCACCACACATGACAGATCTTCACAGGAGAGCCAGTCTGCGCCTCAGCTGATGTCATAATGAGGGTGTCCGTAATGAAGCAAAGAAGTAGAATGTTGTCCCCCCTCGGCTCAACTTTTTAGCAGTCAGATATTTATTGTTGTCTTTTTCAGACAGTCTCTGAAGGGAGCAGCTCGTCCTGTGTAGGTGAAGGATCTTTTCCTTTCCCCAAGTCGTGCATTTCGGAGGGCCTCTCTCCTTCCGTCCCCTGGCCCTGGGCCCGCTCGGTTTTTTCAGGAGCGTTCCTCGGTGAAATAGCACTTCCCCATCAACTGTGAATAAAAATGGAATTTCCCGGGATCTGCTATAACCGGGTTGTAAAAGAGGGTCAGTTGCTTCCTGACTCGAGTTTGACAGACTTTACCCCGCGTTTTGTCCCCGCGAGCTGCCAGATTCGTGTGCCCATAATACCGGCGATGCAATTAGGTTTGCTGCACGTTGCCTGGTTGACTTCTCCGTTAAGAGTGTCTTTCCCTATGGGAATAAGACTAGACAGACTGTCATTTGCTATTACTAATTCTGCTTAGCATTATCACTGGAGCTTTTTTTGTAATTAGCTATCTTAGTTGGCTCTTAAATTTTAATAGCCAATTGAAGCTACGTTTTAGCCAAGTTCCATATCTAAATTGCATCCAGTCCATTAACAAAGTTGGTTAAAAGGCTATTAAAACAAAAGCCAATATATGGTGGTTCGCACTCCCCATCTCTGCAGCCCCGTGCCGCCAGCCTCCCCTGAGCTCCCCGAAGGACACTCTCCTCCAGCGAAGTCACACGCACGCCGGACTGAACTTCCCCGTGCCGAGAAGTTAACGGTGACAAGATTTTTGTTACATTAACATATTCAAAAATGTCACCGCTTACACCCCGTTCCCTTTTCCGGCGGTTCTTCTGGGGTGGGATTTATTTGGTTGGTGGTGATGGGCGGTGGGGGGAGGGGGGGAGGGAAGGGGCATTTCATATTCCAACTAAAAATTGACGGTTTTTGAAAGTGAATAATTGAAATGATGTTTTTCTCCATTTCAGCTGATCAAAATTATTAGCAAAACCATCTGAGGCACCTTCTGGTAGAATTGTAGTCTTGCTGGGTTTAGTTTGTAAAACATTCTGCCAGACATTAAAAAAAAAAATGTCTCCGAGCCAGCACACAGGCTCCCCGCACACAGGCTCCCCGCGCCCGCTGCCTAATTGATAGTCCCCATTGTCGTTATGTTTAAATTCTGAAGACCGTTTCTAACACTCACACCCCACCCTTTGCAAATTAGTTCACCAGGGTTTTTGGTTCGCCACTGATTCTTCCTCCTTCCAGATCGGGACACTGGGTCTGTTTTCCATGTTCAAAGACCCTTAATCTTCAGAAATGTGTATAGTTTGTGAAGCGGGCTGTCAGGAGAAATCAGACTGGTCCAGGGCGTGTTCAGCTGATGTTTCATCTCTGAGTCCTGAAGACGCAGAGAGAAACCAGTGGGCACAGGAGCCTGGCGCTGGGGCTCAGCCAAGGGCATGGAGGCGCTTCCCTGCCCCCACGCCCCCCGTGCCACCACTGTCCCATTCTGAAGTGAACATGTAGTTTTTCTGCTTCAAACACATGCATTAAAAAAAAAAAAAACAGCTTCTAAATAGTGGCTCTATTTCCCCATTCAGAAGATAATTGGGACTTGTGGTTCAGCCTTAATATTTTAAATTTTTTTTGTCTTTATTTTTGATAGAGACAGAGCATGAGCAGGGGAAGCGCAGAGAGAGAGGGAGATGCAGAATCCGAAGCCTAGCCTTAAGGTGTTAGAGCAGTGAGTGGGTTTGAATACTTTGGTTTCCCCACATCTGGCCATTCTCCTTGGCTTTCACTGACGTCCTCAGAAGTGCTGGGGGACATGTGCTCAGGGGGTGAAGGCCACCTAGTGAAGCCACCGCTGCTGAGACTGGGCGTTTTCGTGTGAAAGAGGTCTGGTCGCCCACGCTCACAAAGACCTGTGTCGAGTTGCTTCTCCAGCCTTTGGCTACATGGCTGAGGCACCATCAGTGAAGGGGCGGCCTCCTTGGCCAAGAGGTGGAAAGCTTCCCTTGTCTTAGTGAAGGACCAGAAATGCCAGAGGCCCTCCCTGGTCATTTTGTTCTCTTCCAGAAACTGGGGGAAGAAAGCAAGAGAGGCCATTTTACCCAGTGTTCAAGTACAGAAAGTTAAAATTAACATTCTGTTAAAAATGTATATGGAACTAATTGGCCTTTAATAAAAATGGAAACTGGCTTTGAAGATGAAGTCGCCGACTCTGAAAGGTCGGAGCCTGCTGGCCTCTTCCAGAGATGACTGAAGGCAGAGCCGGCCCTTCCGTGGCTCCTCGGGTGCCTCCCGCGGCTGGCGGGTGAGCGCTGGGCAGTAAGTGACTGCAGCGTGCGTTAGACCTCACCTGCCCGAACATCATTTTAAGCTAAATTGTTAGCAAACACTCACTTTTTGAGTGGTGATGCGTGTACCCGGCACATAATACAGGAAGCACTAGGGATAAAGTCAATAATGTGAAGCCTTAAAGTGAAGATCATGGGCCTGGATCTGGATCCTCAGGGGATCTGGATAGAAAATAATCCTGTCTGGGGCTCCCGGGGGGCTCAGTCGGTTAAGCATCTGACTTCGGCTCAGGTCATGATCTTGCAGTCCGCGGGTTCAAGCCCAACATCGGGCTCTGTGCTGACAGCCCGGAGCCTGGAGCCTGCTTCGGATTCTGTGTCTCCCTCTCTCTCTACCCCTCCCCTGATTGCCCCCTGTCTCTCAAAAATAAACATTTAAAAAATTAAAAGAAAATTCTGTTTTATTTGTTCCATTAGAAGCTGTGGAAGAGGGGTGTCTGGGTGACGCAGTTAAGTGTCCGACTATTGATTTTGGCTCAGGTCACGATCTCATAGCCGTGAGACCAGCCCGCTTTGGTCTCCAGGCCGAGCGTTCTCGCCGTCTCCGCCCCTCCCCCACTCGTGTGCTCATGCCCACTGCACATGTGTGCACGCATCTGCTCTCTCTAAAATTAAAAAAAATAATAATCTAAGGTAGAAAACTTAAGACCCTTCCCTTTCCCCTAGTGCCAGTTTCCCTTCCCCAGAAATGAAAGCTGTTAGGGGTTTGGATGGTTTTCCAAAGCTGCAGTCTGCGTATCTGTGTGTTGGGGGCGGGCGGGCGTTGAGAGACAGAGGTGAGGTTGGGGAGATAGAAAATTCTTATATTTTCCGTGTTGCAGTTAGTTGGATAAAGGCTGTAATCAAAGTGTGGGGCCAAATGCTAGATTAAAAAAATTTTTTTTAAAGTTTATTTTCAGAGAGAGTACCAGCTTGAGGCGAGGCGGGGCAGAGAGAGGGGGAGAGAGAATCCCAAGGATCGTATTTGTAGCATGGGGCTCGATGCGGGGCTCAAACTCCGGCCGTGAGATCATGACCTGGGAAACGCAGAGGCAGGCACTTGAGGCGCTTCCAAAGGCCGGATTCTGATGTAACTGCTCGTGATGTTAGGGCATCTCTCGTCTCATTCATTCTGTTTTACATCATTACCTTCGAAGATCTCCTAATGATCCGTCCTCAGAAGCGATCGGCTTTGCTTGTCCACAGTGGAGACCAGTAGCTCTGGCCCTGGAGCCCGGCGCCGGCCTCGGGCACAGATCTGCCCCACAGCGGTCCTCCTGGTCTCCTTCTCCCCCACCCTGGGCTTCCTCTGCGTCCCCTGTGTTGGGAGCGCCCATTTCCTGGTCCGATGCATTGCTCTTGCTCGCTGGAGGAGCACATCCCCCATTAGTTGTTCCAGAAGAAAGATGTGTGGGAAGTACTTGTTTTGAAATCAATGTCTTTGTTCTACCCTTCCTCTCCACGGGTAGTTGACTCCTACAGAATTACAGCTTGGAAATGATTTTCCTTTGGTATGTTGAAGGCATCAGTCTGAGGACTTCTAGGTTCCAGGATTCCTGTTGAGCACATTCGTGTGTCTTCTCTTTCTGGAACTTCTGTTATTCAGAAGTTGGGGATCGTGGGCTGATCTCAGCCCCCTTTCCTGAGGCCCCCCCAACCTACTCTTTGTTTTCTCTCCCCGCCCCCCCAGCTTTCTGGGAGATTTCTTCAATATTTTCTTCTTTGCTTCTGGTTTTTAAAATGTTCTGCTGTCATGTTTTTTAATTTCCAGGAGCTCTTTGTTCTCCTAATGTCTTTTATCTGAAATGTCATCCTGGTCTTAGTTCACGGACATGGGGTCTTCTGTGTCTGAGGGTTTTAATTATGATACTTGGAAACTTTCTTGTCCCTTCATAGTCTCTTTCTCCAAGTTCCATTCCCACTCCCCAGCCCTGTTTGTTTGCTTTGGCCTTTGTCTTTCACTTGGGATGTTTTTTCTCAAATGTCTGGTGTTTTCTTGGCTAGCTGTTGGCACGTAAGCCACAAAAGGAGTTTGGGAGTTCTGCGTCGGTGTGGTGGGGCGGGGTTGGGAGCTGTCATTGTTTTGGCTTCCCTGTAGCATGGGCTGTTTCCAAAAGAACCCCATCTCTTAACCTGGGATCTTCAGAAAGCCGAACTGGGGATCAAGGCTTGCGTTTAGGTGGTTTATCTGTGAGTGTGGCCAGGGGACAGGAGGGGGGAGGGAGTGGGGACAGTTACAGGGCTGCATCATCAAGTTGGCTGTGAACTAAGAGCCACTGGCACCCAAATCTTGCAGGACCTTCTAAACAACCCAGTGAAATGCATATCACAGCCTTTCCGTGGGTCCCCACTTCCCCACAATTCTGACTTCACATGCGGAATGCCTACTGTCCCTGGCAGGCATTCCATGCAAATCCCAGAGCAGGAAATGGGGGGCGGGGATCTGGCAGTTACACTCGGGAGCTGGTGGGAGCCTTCGCAGCGTCCATCACGGCAGCTTGGGTGGGATGAGCGGGTCTGAAGTGACGCCAGGAGGTGCCCCCCACACACTGCCATGTCATGATCTCAGTCTTTCCTCTCGGACGGTCAGTGTCCCTAGAGAAGATGCTTCCTGTCCCTTGCCCGGAGGGTCGCACTGTGAAGAGAGCCCGATTGTCCTACCCCAGGCTGCTGAAACAAATCCAGTAGGCTCGAGGACCCTCTTCTGGGTTGTAGACTGGAGTGGAAGCCTGGGGTCGAGCCCTCTGCTACCCCAGGCCATGTCTCTGCAGCAAGTTCACTTAACAAATGCTTATTGGGTACCCACTCTCTTTTCCAATGAAAGGATGAGCAGAATTATTTATGTGTTAATACGTTTGTTTTCCTAGTGGAGGAAAATTTTTTTTTTAATGTTTAAAAATTTTTTTTTTTATTTTTGAGAGAGAGAGCGAGCATGAGCAGGGGAGGGTCAGAGAGAGAGGGAGACACAGAAACTGAAACAGGCACCAGGCTCTGAGCTGTCAGCACAGAGCCCAACACGGGGCTCAAACTCATGAACTGTGAGATCATGACCTGAGCCAAAGCTGGACACTTAACTGACAGAGCCCCCCAGGCGCCCCAAGGAAAATTTCCCTTAAGGGATGCTCTGAGCTGAAGAGTGGTATGGAGTTGGAAGGAATACACTGTAGATGAATCCAGGGGCCCACTTACCCGCTGCCCCCCAGGGGGCACGTAGAATGTACTCCTGTGGGGGTGGGGTGGGAACTATTGCTGACCTTTTGAATAATGGAAACCATGAAAAATGTCGGCGACCTGGAACGGGCAGATCTTCAAATGTCAATGTCGTACCACATTCTGGATTTAGTTATTCAAGTTGATGATGCTAACCTAGTCTTTTTCATTCCTTTTTTTAGAGTTTTCTTTGCTTTCTGTCCCCCCCCCCTTCCTTCCCTTCCCTCTTCGTTTACTTAGCTAGCATTTAGGGGGAATAAAAAATACAAAACTTGACTTGAGCAAGGGAGAGAGAGGGTGCTGGAAAAAGCGTGGAACCTTGGGCTCTGTACGGATGGAGCTCACCCGGAGGAGCCCCCACTGTCCTGTGTTCTTAGTCCTTCTCTCCACACATTAGTTGTTTCATATAAAGACATTAAAAATCTGCTTATCATGTTTACAGATGAAATAATTTCCTAGGACTCGCAATTTACACTTGGGATGATGCCAAGAGTCAAGACTCTGCCCATTTTGATTACGGACTAGTCCCCCTCAGCTGGCTGGGAGCATCTTGGCCTGGTCTTCGTAACCACCACGCTAAGCACGGTGTCTGACACACGGCTGACGTGGGATGGATACTTGTCAAATGGTTAAAAGACAGGGAGAATTGGGAAGTGAAATTAACTTGCCGAGCATTTACATGAAGAGAAAGAAAAATCACTTACCCGAGAACAGGGTGAAGGAGACAGGGCCCAGGAGCAGAGGGGGGAAGGGCTGGGTCGCAGGGCTGGGCTAGGTCGGCAGAAGGGGGAGGGCTACCTGGTTGTTTCTCTGTGACTCACCACCCCGCAGCCAGGAGAGCACGTCCTGGTGTCCCCTCTGTATGGACCTGGACAAATGGAGGTGCTTCCAGATGTAGGTAGGAGGGATGGAGAGCGGTTAAGGAGCCACAACCCAAGAGAAAACACTGGAGACACGGAGACCATTTAGCCTGGAGAAGAGGACCGAAGCGGTCACTGCAGTGTGGTGGAGGAGGTCTGTGCGGAGATTTGAGACTCTGCCCTGCGGCAGAAGAGTAAGAGTTCGCTGAGTCCCTGGAGAAGCAGAGCTGGTCCTGAAGAGGTGGGACTTAAAGAGAGTTGGCCTGGGGCAGAGGTGACTGAGCTACGTAGATCCCAGCAGAGCGGGCGGCCCTAGGAGACTTCCAGTAAAGTCCACTACATCGACCGTTAGGAGGATTCTTATCAGATCCACCATCTTGAAATTGTAAATATAAGAACGTGCTAATACGGACTCACTTTTATTGAGTGCTTACTATGTTCTGGGTGTCATGCTCTGTGTACATGCATTCTCCCACTTAATCTTCCTAATGACCCTGTGACAAGGGTGCTATGATTTTCCTTCCAGGAGTCTGATTCTTAGGTCAAGGGATGCCCAGAGTCACAGTTACGAGACGTACAGTGGGACATGAGCTAGATTTGTTCAGGTCCAAGGGGCTGCCTGTTTGCTGCTGTCTGCTGTGGCCACAGTCTCTGTGTGTAACTGGACACTGCACTCAGCCATTGCAACCTGGCCCCGCACCCCCAAATATTTGCGGCCCTGCTTCTGTCCGTGTGGGATGGGTCATCCTAGAATCCCAGTGGCTTAAATATCACAGGGATTTGTCCTTTCCTGGGTTTCAGAGCCCAGGCTGCCCTGGAAAGGAGAAGTGGAAATCGTGCCCAGCAGAGGCTTTCCCATAGGCCAAAAGCAAGTTAAACATGACCGTGACTTACTGCTGTCCGATCATGACCTGAAGGGCGTGAGTGTTCAGTAACAGACTTCCCTTGTAGCTTATGGAGGGCGATCTTGTAGTTTTACCATTTCAAATGGACTGTGAGACTGTTTCATTCAGCCGCTCCCTGGGGCGCGAGCCTTGGTGGCAGGAATGTGGGCCCTGAGAGCAGAAGCCTAGAAACTTGTG
Source organism: Mungos mungo (assembly GCA_004023785.1). Classification (NCBI taxonomy): domain Eukaryota; kingdom Metazoa; phylum Chordata; class Mammalia; order Carnivora; family Herpestidae; genus Mungos; species Mungos mungo. Next base: position 26,648 of record PISW01005380.1, read on the forward strand.
TCCCCACCCCTTTCTTCTGCCATTTGGTCCAGAAACGCAGGAGGAACCCAGGCATTTTTCATCTACAGCCAAGGGCAAGACCTGTGCTGCTCGGTTTCGGATTTCTCTCTGTCTCCCTCCCTCCGCCTTCCCTCCCCACCGCACCTTCTCAGGTATGCCATTGTCCTCTGCCCTTGTTTGGGCACTAACGGCACCGCATCCAGAAATAAAGCAACTTGTGAAAGAGCAGAGGTCCGAGTCTTGACTCAGGCCCCGCCCATTCTCCGAAGAGCGCATAGAAGGTGAACACGGTGGCAGGAACTTCCTTCTCATGAGGCAGGAACTGAGGTCAGAGGACATTCCAGATGGTCCAAGCGACATTCAGTGCATGTGGTCGGGGGGTGGGGGGGTGGGGGAGGGACTTTTTCCTCCACCTTCGCCCCACTGTGCAGCGAGTCCTCCAAAATCTATGATATTTCAAAGCTGGGAAGTTCAGGTTCAAGTCGTGGGAGTTTTGCCATCCTCCATGTCGTCTCACGCAAGGACCTCGTCCCTCAGCTACAGGCACTCGGATCCGGCCAGATCTGATTGGCCAGGGAAGACGCTAACGGCGAAGCGCATCTCCTGTGATGCAAAGTAAGAACGCTGGCTGACGGGGGGCTTTGAGTCGAGAGTCTCAGATTTCTTTTACTCTTTGTGATTTCTGAAGGTTTGCTAAAATTCGGGTTGCTGGTAGAACACAGATGTGAATTTTGAATAAATAACACTTAATTCGTAGTATAAATGTGCCCCAATATTGCCTGGGACATACTTATCCTAAAACAAAAAAAAGTATTTATCTGAAATTCAAATGTAACCGGTGTCCTGTTGCTGATTGCTGAAGCCCTTGCCCCCAAACGCAAGCGCTGCTGGTTTTTAAGTAATATGGGCGGCTCAGGAAAGCGCATCGCCCGCATGTGCCCCGGAAGCCGTGTCTCCCAGCACCCTCGTGAACAGTGATTAGGGAATCGAGAAGGCGCAGGAAAGAAAGCCAGCGGCAAGTGGCTTTCATCTGCTTCCGAGGAGGCGCGGATCTGCGGCGTGGGTTACTGGGAATCCTGACGGCCCTCCGCCAGGAGGGAGCTGGGGCAGCAAACGCCCGAAGCTGGGCGAAGGTCGAGGGGCCAGAACGAGTCTTTGTGGTTTTTTTTTTTTAAAGGATATCTTTTTTTGTTTTTTTCAATATTTGTTTATTTTTGAGAGACAGAGAGCATGGGCGGGGGAGGGGCAGAGAGAGAGAGAGAGAGACAGAATCTAGGCTCCAAGCTGTCAGCACAGAGCCCGACGTGGGGCTCGAACCCACGGACCGTGAGCTCGTGACCTGAGCTGAAGCCGGACACTTCACCCTCTGACGTCCCAGAATGAATCTTTTTTGTGGAGCCGGCGTGCCACGCCAGAACCCGAGGCAGACCCTTCCCGGTGCGCTAACCAGCGCCTCACGGGTCTACAGAGGTGGTTTACCTTAGCTCATTGTCCGTCACAAGCCGCCCCTAGAATTCTCAGCTGTGTTGTGTTTCGGGCGGCATCGGAGGAGACAGGCAGGAGTGGACACCTTATGTGGGGACAGTTCCCGTGCTGAGTGCCACTGTGCCAACCGCAGCCTCCGCTGCTTCCTCCCCTCACTCGAAGAGGTTTTGAGCCGCTGGGTTCGGGGTGAGTAATGAACCTGCCCCCAGGGACACACAGTCCGGCGCCCTCCGCGCATTTGCAGAGACTGGCCCAGGCTAGGTTCTGGCTTCTGTTCGCCGGTCTTGTCTATTCTTTCTGACAACCTGTGACTTGTCCCCATTTTACAGACCCAGCGTTGAGGTCTCAGGCCTTGCTGGGACGAGGCACCTTTCCATGACCTCACGGACACCCTGCGCGCCCAGGCTCCTTGTAACAGCGTCTCTCACTCGAGGCACAGAAACGAAGACTTGCCGAGAGTAGATGAAATCCCTCCCCGTCCCGGTGGTGGAGCCAGTGCTGGTTTGAAGCGGGGCCCCGTGTAAGGTCAGCTAGCGCCTTAAATTGGGTCCCCGAGAAACAGACCCTGAGATGGAGAGGGGTCTTGAGTGCGGACGTTTGCTGCTCAGTGTTTCACAACCGTGTCCTGGTGGGGAGGCGTCCTGACTTGTGATGTGCCGGTTCCGTGGTGTAAATTCTCCCACGGTGGCCGGCTGCCCGCCACCACCCTGCTCCGACGGCCGAGGTGGAAGAGGCTCCCAGACCGGCTTCTACATGCTGGTGGCCTCGGGCTCCACACACCAGGCCCAGGGTGGGGGTGTGTGTCAGTGGGGGTAACTGTGGGGCGGAGGGAGCTGGTCAGCAGCGGTGTGGGCATCGCACAAGGACCTGAGGGCCGTCCCACATGGGGATGAAGGGCTGTGCCTTGGCACCCCTGCTCCCACATCGGCCTGCTGCCAGGTTCGGGTGCACAGGGTGCTCCCCGGGCGAGGCCTGGCTGCCTCTCCCTCCGCAAGCTCACGGCCCTGCACGTGCTGCCACGTCTGACTCTCTTCACTTCCTTTGCTGGCGAGAGACACCTGGCTTCCGGTTCACCCTTGATTGCCCCACGTTTTTGGGCACCTGGAGGGTGCTTGGCAAACACTGGGCGGTAGGTAGATAGGTAGATCGGGGAACCTGTGATGGCGTGAGCGTTCCGTGAGGGTCTGGCAGCGACATCTCCCCGTCGGCCCCGGCTGTGGGCTCTTGGCCGTGTTCTGTGTCATGCTGTCGTTCCCTACGCGAGATCGTGTTCCCCGCCGTGGACCCTGCGCCCCTCGGCCTGGACCTGAGCCCTCAGCTGCTTCTGTGACCCACGGAGCCGCCGGCCTCCCTCTCGCTCGCCATTAGATGAGATTGATTGAGTGGGAGAGATCGTGCTTTGGCATAATCAATGCAGTTGATAAGGAATTTCCCTCGAGTGCATTGACTTTCTGAAGCGTTCTGGTTGTATATTTCCCTTTGGAAAAAGACTGGGAGGTTAAGAAATTAAGAAAACAGCGAAAAGGTACTACAGGGTTACGGAATTCGAGTGAATGGAAAGCTCTGGAAGGTATTTGAATCGTACGTTATGTAGGGGGGTGTCACAGAGAAGCAGGATTTGTGGAGGACCTCAGGGGGTCAAGGCCATCTCCTCCCCCGTAGCCATAAACACTTTCTTTCCTGAGTGGACACACGGGGCCTTGGGGACACCCTTGGTTCTGCGACTGGGGGTTCCCGGCGTGTACACAACTCGGCCTCTGCTCTGCGGCTGTCCTTTCTGACCTAGCTGCCCTTCTTTCTGGGCTCCCTCCCCAGGCCATGCAGTCACTGTCGCTGGTCTGACCCACCTGCTACTCGGATAAATGGCCAGGAGTCATCCCAGATGACCTCGAGTTTTGCGTATGCAGGTGTGTGTTCGTGTATGTGTGTGTGCATGTGCAGACATAGGCATTTGGGGTGTGCGTGCATGTGCATGGGCACATGCATACAGGGTGTGTCTGTGTGCGTGTGCACGGGCACATGCATACCGGGTGTGCGTGCATGTGTGTGGGTGTGCACAGGCACGTGCCTGCGGGGAGCTGAGAGTGCAGAAGCCAGCACTTTGCAGACACTGACTCGTGTCTGCCATTTCCTCTGTGACGGTCAGTCACTTCCCGTGGCCTGTGAGTCTGTGTTTCTTCAGGACCTCCTCTGGGAGCCTCACTGCCTTCAGGTGCCTGTTCCCGTCCATCTCTTTGGAAATCACCATGACCCCCGCTTCTGTCTCCTCTCTACTGCTGGCTGGCTTCTGAAGAAGTGTAGACTTATGGGACCAATTCGTGATCATCCCCTGAGGGAAAGAAGAAGGCAGACTCAGGAAGGTGCTCTGTTTATTGCACAGAAAAACTAATTAGACGTAAAGGGCTTGCCACTCCTGCTTCGTGCTGATGCGGTGACTCTTAAAGGGACAGCGTGCAGGTCCCCGGATGAGCTGTTCTCTCAGGCCTTCTTGTCTTTGCACCCGGAACCACCTCTGCTCCAAACGCCCTTTCTCCGCTTTCCCCTTCACTAATTCCTGTTAATCCTTTAAGAGTCTGGTTTTACTTCCTCCCGGCAGCCTTCCCTGGTCCCACCAACCTGGCTTGCGGATCCTCTGGTTTGAGCTCTATTAAATGGCTATTTTTATTTTTCAAAAATTTTTAATGTTTACTTATTTGAGAGCAGGTGAAGGAGAGAGAGAGCATGAGCGGTGGGGCGGAGGGGCAGAGAGAGAGGGAGACACAGAATCCGACATACGCTCCAGGTTCTGAACTGTCAGCACAGAGCCTGATGCGGGGCTCAAACTCACAGACCATGAGATCATGACCTGAGCTGAAGTTGGACACTTGACTGACTGAGCCACCCAGGCGCCCCTACACAGCTATTTTTAGCATTAAATTCCATAGAATGTCTTCTTTTTTAAAAGTGTACAGAAGTACCGGAACAGTAATTATCTGCTGACTTAATCCTTAATGCCCAAATACCAGAACATAAGGGACACCCAACAAATTAATTTCTAGTGGGATAAATGAATTATGAAGTTATTTTAGGGGAATCATAATGATATTGCTTCCAAAGGCATTTGATCCTTGAATAATACAGAGCCCATATTTGCACAGTTTGGGGCGCAGAGGGATCCAATACCAAGCCATGCAGGAAGACACGGCAGTAGACATGATGTTCCCCATCTTCTTTCAAAATCTGATTGAAATAGACAGAAGTCAACAACATTTAATTCATTCAAATAGCATACTATGTATGCTTCCAAACCTAATGGGTGAAATTTATACCTTTTGCATTTTCATAACGAAATTCAAGAGCGAAGAATAAAACCCAATGATTGGTCACATTACTTAAGTATGAAAGGAATACAAAAGATTCTAATATAAATGGTGTTTTCATGCCGTCTGTATAGAGATTGCTTCACATGTAATAATGTGGCGGGGGTGGGAGCTTAAGGAATTCTGCTATTTCTATGCAGCTGGAGCAAGCCAAGGTCTGTTGGGTGTCCCCAGCTCTGAGGTTTGCTCCCCCCCATACACAGCCCTGGGGGCTAGCTGCTCAGAGTATGCTCTTCCATATCTTCCCAGTAATTAGGCAATTTTTATGTACGTGGTGGTTTATAACACGCACACCTACCTCGTTCTGACCTTTCTTCCCTTTACCTGCAGCGTGTGGTATTTTGGGAAGTGAACTTTTCTTGGTGAGTGACAGTGTCGCACTGCTCGCCCGCTCCCGCGGAAGGCAGCCCCCCCAGCCACCCTGGTCGCCCCCGGGAGCAGGAACCCAGACCCCACCGAGTTGCCTCACTCTGTAATCCCCAGACCAGAAATGCCAGTCCTTCTGTCAGACGCCCTGTGTGGTCCCGGGGTTCCGTTTTCAATAGTTCACAGCATGTAATTCCAAGAGCCAACGTGGGTGTCGTAGGACCCCCCGGTTCTCCTTGAGGTGATGGATCTGGGTGGGGGGCTCCCATAGCAGCCTGGGGGAGGAGGCGCCCCTGTGCCTGGAGACCGGCACGCGATGCCCTGAAGGAGGGGAACTTGCGACTAGCAGGCTGGGCTGGAAACGTGTGCTTGGGTCTGTCGGTGGTCTGGATTCAGAGTCACGCCCCCCTCATAAAGGATTTTGCCAACATTTTTAATGGAAAACGCTCTGCTCCCTCTCTAGCACGTCCTGCTTACAAGGTGTGGCTTTTAGCGTCAGAATTTTTGAAACAAACATTCCACATTGTTCATATCTTATTGAGTATGTTGTCTGTCAAAACAAGTGGGGCCGTCTATATCCCAGATCTCGGGGTCCGTGGTGGGGCTGGGGCTGGGGCCACATGGAAGACAGAAGACAGGTGCTACCCATGGATACTCCAGTCCTTGGCTTCTGGGCCCCAGGTCCCCCCCCCAGAGTAGCCCAGCCTGTGTCCTGGCGCTGACTGAGCAGACGGGGGTTCCTTTCCCCGCAGGGGTGAAGAGAGCAGCACGCAGGGGTGCACCATATCTACAGGACTGGGTTTCTTTGAACATGCTCAGTGCAGCGGCAATCACCAGCCCCTGAGGCCAGATTTGGTGTTTGGAGACGGCCCTCGTCGCAGACCTGGCAACAGGATGGGCAGCCGGCCCTGAGTATCAGAGCTGGGGAATCAAAAACAACGTATGGCTGTAAAAACAAAGCCATTTTATGACTTACAAACGGGCACCAGTGACAATTCCAGGATAAGAATGCAAATGAGGTTGGAGCAGTGACAGTCCCCATCAAATGAGTATGTGGCTTCCCCAGGGGACATCGTAAAAGGTCCCACACAGGCACAGAGGGGGTGTGTTTGCCAAGCGGTTGGGTAGCCCACAACTAAAAAGATGATGGCTGTCCAGTCAAGGCCGGGGGCTTGCAGTCGGTCCGCACTCTGCCCTGCCCTTGGCACGTGGGGCTGGAGAACGGCCTCCTTCCCTGTGATAGGCAGTTTGCTGCTCTAACAGGTGCCTCAGCCCCTCTCCGCCAGGCTGGCCCCTACACATTCTTCAAGATCCACCTTGACCTTGACCTCCTCAATCCTCACAGAGTGACTCCTGTCTCTGCCTCATTTCGCTTTTGTGTCAATCTCTATTATGTATACTTTTTTTTAATTTTGCTTTTTGCCTCCCCCCACCCCCAACCCCGCACCGTGAACATCTTGAAGACAGGGGTTGCCATATTTGTGTCTGTATTACCGATGCTTGGCATATAGGAGACACGCAATAAAACCTCTGCCGACGACCCCTCCACAGCTTTGATGAACCTGTTGCCTCACTTACCATGTGGCTTCTAAACCCAAAGGATCTTGGAAAATGAGGAGAAAGGATGTGGGATACTGGGATCCTGTGTATGGTGGCCACACACACATACGTGACCCCGTGATTTCTTGACCCTGGTAATCGCGTGAATGTATCCCACGGGCTTGTGTTTCTTGAGCGCCGATGTGTCGCAGGCACTGTTGGGGTAGGGGGGCAGATCGACAGAGCTGGTTCCTCTGCCGAAATCTACCTTGAGACCTGATGTGGAGCTCAATCCTGCCAGAAACACCCCCATTTAAGTGTGATATGTAACAAGTAGTATTTGAAAGTCAATTACCAAACGGACACCACTGCAGAATAAAGAAGAACTAACCGTGGCAAATTAGAAAGCGATGCAGAGCAGTCTTTAGTCTCAATTAGCCACATTTCCGCGTCTTCCAGCAGCCGGACTCAGAGGATCGTTGGAGCAGAAGCGTGGGCCTGGCGGCTCGCGGCACTCTGTTGCTTCTGATGTCCCCAATTATGCAATAATGGTAATCACGGGTCCAGGGCTCAGTTGAGAAATGTCTGTTTCCCCGGGTCTGGAGCTCAGTAATCATGGGGGAGGAGTGCGTCTGAGCAGAATTCGTTGATTTCAAATTATGGTTTGAGAAGGCAGCAAGTGCGATCAGGCCTGTCGAGCCGGGGTGGTGGAGGCAGGGGTGGGGACCGCCACCCTCAGAGGGGGGCCTCGGGGAGGGGGCTCTTACCGCCCCCTGGGGGAATGCCTGCTGGAAGTCTGGGCCCCACCCCCCATCCTCGAAAGTTCAAGGACCACTTGAGATGACGTTTCTGGCATTAGCTCACTGACCACTCAAAATAACTGCCTTGTATCATCCGGAGGTAGGACTAGGGGACGGGACAGGCTCCTTTCCCATTTCTCAGGAGGGCTTCCGGTCTTCCATCAAGTCTGACCATCAGCGGAGGCTTTCTACATTCTCTTCAGGTGTCTTTAGCATTTCTGAAAACACCGGGCAGCCACAGTTTTTCCCCTCTCATCAAGAGGTGGGTCGATTTCGGTGCTCCCTGAAGCTGGGTTGGCCGAGTGGCGCGTGGTGGCCAGGAGGATATTGGCAAACCGATGTGAGCAGAAACGTGGCGAGTGCCTGCACGTGGGGGCTTGCCTTCTCTTTCTGCTTTTGGGGTCACTGCAACAGCCACCGAGGCAGACAGGTCTGCGCTGGCCTGCGGAGGAGGTGGGGACACACAGCCCAGGTACCCCTGTCTGCCCAGCTGCCTCCTGCTGGCCTCCTGCTGAGTGGGGGAGGCCCCCTGAGTGCCAGCACATGCAGGAGGGACCCAGCCACGACCAGAAGAACCTTACAGTTTTCGGGGACAAATGAGGGCACCTCAGGCATGACAGAGGCATGCAGATCCACAGCGAATGAGGTGAGAGACCCAGCTCACCACCTGCTCCCAGGGCACGGAGTGGGGTGGAGGGACCAGGAAGGCTTCCTGGAGTAGGCAGCGTTGGGATGGTGCCTTGAGGCCAGGAGGCGTTTCTTGCCTCGCTTCCTTCCCAAACTGTGAAGTCCCGAGAGCGGTGACCATGTTGGACAGAACGGCCGTGACTCATGTGGAGAGAGTGCTGTCGGGGTGCCCGGGTGGCTCAGTGAGTCAGGTGTCCGACTTTGGCTCAGGTCGTGATCTCTGTGAGTTCAAGCCCCGCGTCGGGCTCTGTGCTGACAGCTGGGAACCTGGAGCTGCTTCAGGTTCTGCGTCTCTCTCTCTCTGCCCCTTCCCAACTTGGGCTCTCTCTTGAAAATAAAAATTTTTTAATATTAAAAAAAAAAAGTACTGTCCTAGCTGTCCCACGGAGGTGGCCAGGCACAAGGACAGGAGAGATGGAGACGCACACACAGCCCTGGGAGGTGACGCTGACTCTGCAGGGGCCACTCACTCAGAAAACGACCCTCTGCACCCAACCCCAGACTCCCCTGCGTGCCGAGCCCACCCCTGCTGGTAACTGCTTCCTGGGCCAGAGCAGGTCTTCTCTTCAATGGGGTGACATCTGGTGCCATGAGTCCAGGGTCGCCAAGCCCGGGCTGTCCTGAAGCTGAGCACACACACCCCAAGCTTTGGGATGACCATGGAGACTGACTGCGCCGTGGCCCCGGGGGGCCCGGTTCTCATTAGGCGTGTGAGTGGCGGAGACCTTGGGACCCAGCGGGACCTGAGGACGGGCCCAGGAGAAAGAAGTAATGCAATTCCATTTCGGTTTCCCTTTCCAAGAAGCCAGGCACTCTGGACGTTGGCATGCATCCTGCCTCCTCATGTAATATGTAGGAGAAAAAAATTCATTCATGTTAAAAAAAAAAGACTTCCAAAAGATGCACATTGATAGAAAACACGTTGCTGGGAATAAAAAGGAAGTAATGAATAACATTCCACATAATGGTGACTAAAAGCAAAATAGTCTTCAGCTGAGGTTACAAGTGGAGTTCAAATTGAAGGTGCTTTGTAATATTGATAAAATAGCCGTTCTTTCCGGGGGAAACATACTGTATTATGTTTTATCAAGCGGACAAGAGAGGGGGGAAAGTAAACAGGAGGAAAACGGCTTGGGGGAGACCCAGGATGTGCGACTGGGTGGGTGGTGACTTGTGCCTGAGTCCGCGTTCTTCAGGAGGGAGCCCCTGCAGAAGTGCAGGGCTGGGGTGCCCGGGTGGCTCAGTCGGTTAAGCATCCGGCTTCGGCTCAGGTCATGATCTCACGGTTCGTGGGTTCAAGCCCCGCATTGGGCTCTGTGCTGACAGCTCAGAGCCTGGAGCCGGCTTCCAATTCTGCGTCTCCCTCTCTCTCCCCATCCCCTGCTCATGCGCTGTCTCTCTCTCTCAAAGGCAAATAAAGGTAAAAAAAAAAAAAAAAGGACCCCGAGTGGCAACATCCATTCACAGCCATCTGCTTTGTCTCCGCTCTTGAACTTCTTTTGCCGGCCGGGGGAGCACCTCTAACCCTACTTCACAGCTTTTCTGGAACCTCCCTTCTCTTGGGGTGGGGCTTATGGAGCTGGGCCGGCAGTGCCAACAGGGGCTGTGCCAGGCTGGGGCACGGGTCCCCTTGCTGGTTACCTGGGGGCCTCACGCGGCACGCGCCCCTTCTGCCCCTGCCAGCTCCTCTCCCAGGCTGGGCTGGGCGTCTCCACCAGGGAACCCCCCTGGAGCCCCACTTGGGGGCCGATCTTGAGGAAGGCTGGGAGGCAAAGCCTGTTCTTTTTTTTTTTTTTTTTTTTTTTTTTTAAGGCAAAGCCTGTTCTACCCTTCCCTCCCCCTTGCTCACCTTCCAGGCTAGAGGCTCAAAGCCCTGTTACTCCCTTGACCAGACTCCCTGGCACCATCTTTGAGGGATTAGTCCTGCGTTCCAGTTTTGGATTATGAGATGAACAGAGAAGCTTCTGGGAAAGATTTTCCTCACCCACAAGAAGGGAGAGGTAGATGTGAGGAGTTCCTTTTGCCAGAGTCTCCGTTTTTGCTTCTTGCTGTGGATGCTGTGGTGTGAAGATGCAATGCTTGGGGCTATGGCAGCCACCCTGCAACCATGAGGTATAAGTCTAAAAATAAGAGCCAATTCGCTGAGCGTGGTGAATCCCACTCTTGGGGTAGACATGCCTCCTAAATTGGCCTGGTTGGATTCAAGAGCCAGAGGAGGACGACCTATATTCATGGTGGAAGGAATATATTTTTTTAACCCCTCTTATCCTACTGGGCACATGCCAGAGGACATACAGCCTGATTCTGGCAGCAGCCCTTTTATTTGTTCTTCTGATAGGTCTGCCCGGGTCGTGGCATTGGGGATATGTTACAGAGGGGAACAGACTCGCCTTTTCTGACCTCATGGAGCTCATGTGCATCCTCGTAGGGGAGACGGAACGTAAGCAGCCCCCCGCACCCTATCCGTTGTCCGAGACCTTCCCCTTCCTGTAAATCTGATGCAGTTGAGCGTGGAAACATTAGAAGCCTCACATTGAAGACAGAGCAGCCACAGGGTGGAAGGAGCCGGGGCTCCTGAGTCGCACTCCGGAGGGGAGACGCCTGTCAGTCGGGCAGTAACGCTCCCTTAGCCTTGGACCCGCTGGTCGTTTGTGAGTTTGCTTCTGCTCATTGCTAGGGCTTCTTTAGCTCGAACGGCCTGCCTGGAGTTGCCCCTACTTCCTGTCTTACTCTCGAAGGAAGGAAACTTTTTCCTTGGAGATCAAAGCAATTCAAGGCAAAGCTTTGGTTTTGCAATCCTTAGCCTCCCAAGTGATTGGATTATTGGGATTTCCTGGCAAGACCTGGGGGGAGTGGTCTCAGCAAGCATTCCTGGGACACCGAGGCCTCCTGCCACCGTCCTGCCACCCCAACCCGACCGCTGAGTCATGAGTGGCATCTGAAAAGCAAAACGCAAGTCCCAGTGGTCTCAGGGAAGGGCATGGCAGCAAGAGGGCAGGAAGGCGGGCTTGGGCTGGGAGCGGTGGGCCAGAGAGCTTCTAGACTCAGAAGGACCGTCCCCTCAAGCCGTCAGCCCCGCACACACAGGACTTCCCTGAAGCTCAGGTGGTTCCCGGCATTGCCTGGCAAACGTCCTTATTGAGACTTCGAGGGTGATGGCGTGTTGGTTGGGGTCCTGCTGGGACAGGACCCGCTCCTCCCCAGCTTCTCGGGCCACCTGACTCAGCTCCACTCCTGCTCCCACTCCGGCTCATCTTAACCCCTTTGGGACTCTCCAGGCTGGGGCGGTCAACCCCGGAGGGCGTGGCCCGGCTTGGGAGGGTCACTTAGTGGCCGATTGCTCTTTTCATAGGTGGCCCCTGCCGTATCTGCTGCCCCCGTGCTCTGGAAGGAGCTTTGCCACCTGCCTTCCAGAGCTGAAGCCCAAGTTCCTTCCCCTGGAATCTGGGTGGGCGTGTGCCTTTGTTTGCCAGAGCCACCATGAAAACCTCCACGAACTGGGTGACTTACAATGACAAGAGAGGGGCGCCTGGGTGTCTCAGTTGGTTGAGTGTCTGGCTTCGGCTCAGGTCATGATCTCATGGTTTGTGGGTTCGAGCCCCGCGTTGGGCTCTGTGCTGACAGCTAGCTCAGAGCCTGGAGGCTGCTTTGGATTCTGTGTCTCCCTCTCTCTCTCTGACCCTCCCCTCCTCACGCTGTCTTTCTCAGTCCCTCAAAAAGTAAATAAAAGACATTAAAAAATTTTTAAAAAATGACAAGAGAGAAGTGGTTTTTCTCATGCTCAAGGTGTTGGGGAGGACCGCGCCCCGAGGTGTGGGGCAGGACGGCACCCCGAGGTGTTGGGCGGGACCACGCCCCGAGGTGGTGGGCAGGATCATGCCCCTTCTGAAGGGTCCCGGGAGGAGCCCTGGGCCTCCTGGACCAGCCACCTGCTGCCGACGGCCAGTGGTTAGTGGTCCTTGTAGCCGCCCCGCTCTGGTCCGTCTCTGTGTTCATGCGGCCTTATCCCTCTGGGTCTCCTCTGCCCCTGTGTCTGATTCTCCCTCTCCTTCATAGGCCCCCGTTCTAATGGCCTGAGGCCCCAACCTACTCCAGTATGACCTCATTTACCTACTTCTACAAAGACCCTATTTCTAAAAAAAAATTTGTTTTAATCTTTATTTTTGAGAGAGAGAGAAAGAGTGTGAGCGGTGCAGGGACACAGAGAAACACACACACAGAATCCGAAGCAGGCTCCAGGCTCTGAGCAGTCAGCACAGAGCCCGATGCGGGGCTTGAACCCACGAACCGTGAGATTGTGACCTGAGCCGAAGTTGGATGCTTAACCGACTGAGCCACCTGGGCCGAAAGGCCCCATTTCTACATCAGGTGGCAATCTGAGGTTTTGCACACACATGGCCTTTGCGGGGACACTTCAAGCTGGTACACATTGTGACTCGTAACCGCAGGAAGACAGGACAGTGGTGCTGTGGCCTCCCTGCCCGCCTGCCAGCCTGTTGGCTGGATCACTTGGGCTGGAGCCCTGCGCGGCCGTGGGAGCGGCCTCCCCCCGCCCAGCAAGCCTGGGCCGGCCCCCGGGGACAGACCTCCAGGAGACCCCCAGAGACAATGAGGAGAGAGAGGTGCCTGGCCGCCCCCCAGGCCTCCACTATTCCATCTCCAGCCCCTCTCTAACGCAACAGCAGGAAAGACCTTTGGCCCGACGGGACAGCTGAGCTCTCCCAAACTCCTGGCCTGATAGACAAGGTCATGGGCTGAATTTTGTCCCTTTCTTCAAATGTATATGTAGCAGCTTAACCCCCTGTAATTTCCAATGTTGTTGGAGTTAGGGCCTTCAAGGAGGTGGTTAGGGTCAGCTGACATCCTAGGGGCGGGGCCCTAGTCCAGTCTGACTGGTGTCCTCGTAAGAAAGGGAGAGACTGCAGGGAGCAGGTGCACAGAAGAAAGGCCTTTGCAGAGAGGTGGCAGCCATCGGCCAACCAAGGGGAGGGCTTGGGAGAAACCACCCTTGCCAGCACCTTGATCTTGGACTTCACCCTACCAAACCGTGCGAGATCAATTTCTGTCGTTTCAGCTGCTCAGTCTGTCGTGTTCTTCTAGAGCAGCCTGAGAAACTGATACAGGAGAACGTGATTTGTTGTTTTAGGTCTCCAATGTATATGGGGCCATTTGTTACTCAGCAGGAGTAACTGATACAGCATGTGTAGAACGAGAGAAGCTAAGGAGAAACACTCGGGGACTTGGGGTTCTGCTTCTTGGCTCTCCCTGGATGGCCTTGGCTAGTTCTTTGAGCCTCTCAGGGACATGGTGTCCCTGTCTGTCAAATGGGCACATCAAACGAGTTCTAAGGTCTCTCACAAATCCGTGATGACCTGACTTGCTGGGTGAGATCTGGGAAGGGCTCTTCCACAAGGAACCAGATGTGCAGTCGTGTTCCTGCGGACTTGGTTGGTCTAGGAGATGTTCGCTGAGAGTCTCAGGAATCTAAGAATAATGCCTCGTGTTTGAGAAGCTCGCTTCAGCTCAGACCTGCAGTGTTCTATGTATATTTTCCCATTAAATTAAACCCTCAGTGATTCTACATAGAAGAGGTTCTTTTTACGGCTCAGACAGCCTGGCCTCGGCTCGGTCCCACGGCATGTACGCGAGAGACCAGGTCCTGACTGCAGCCTGTCTGACTCTGGGGTTCACGCTCTGTCCTCAAGAGGGTGAGTTTCCCTGTTGCCCCAGGTCAGGCGCCGGTGGTCTGATCAGCCTCACTCATTGTTACAGTGACCGTCCCCACCCCTGGCCCTCCCAGATGGGGGGGGCAGCCTTGGGGACAGGGGACCATCCAGCTTTCTGTGCAGGGACAGGATACGAATGTGGTGATTGGGGGTGCCTGGGGGGCTCAGTTGGTTGAGCGTCTGGCTTCGGCTCGGGTCATGATCTCATGGTTTGTGGGTTCGAGCCCTGCGTCGGGCTCTGTGCGGACAGCTCAGAGCCTGGAGCCTGCTTCAGATTCTGTGTCTCCCTCTCTCTCTGACCCTCCCCTGCTCACGCTGTCTCTCTCTGTCTTTCAAAAATAAATTAAAAAAAACCAAATGCAGTGATTGTTACAGAATAAGAACACATAGGACTTGTGTGTCAAGGCCACGTGACGGCAGAGATGCCTTTTGAGGTCTTCCGCCGGCCAGACCCAGGACAGGGGGCAAACTCGTCACTCAGTACGGAATTAGGCCAAGTCGAAGTTCAGGCTGAGAGCCTGTAGTTCCAGTCTCCATTCAGCTGTCAGGAAAATGAGCCTAATGAATGGCCAGTTGGGTCCCTTTTCGTTTTTAGAACCAGCGTTAGTGTCGGAGGGCTGCGTCTGGATCCCAGCGGAGCTGTTCCGTTGGGTGACATATGGTGTCCTGGCTGCAGATACAAGGTGCTCCTTGTCCCAGAGGCTGATATGGGAGGCAGAGGATGGCCTCTGTAGTGGAGAGGTGGCAGTGAGCCTGAGCTTTGTCCCTGTGTGACCTCTGGCAGACCACGTGCTGTCTCTGAGCCTCAGTCTCCTCATCTGCGCATTGGAGGTAAAAGGCCAAACCTGGAGCTTGACTAAATGCTGTCGTGGGACTGTCGTATACTAAATGCTCATTTAATGCTAATTCCTTTTCCCCAACTCCTTCCCCTCCAGGGCTGACTTATTCATTTATTCACTTGCTTGTTTGGCAGGAATTTATGGAGTGCCATCTGCATGCCTGACCGCAGGGCTGCCCTGGGTCAGCAGACCAAAAACTCTTCCCTTCTCGTGGGGGGTGCAGACCACAGACACGTGGGCAGGTGAGGCCACCTCAGGGGGGTACGTGCTCTGCGGAATAAGAGGAGTCAGAGATGCCACACGAGAGAGGGCTGGCTCGGGGACCTTTTGGGGGTGGCCCTAAGGTGCTGCTCTGATCTGCAGACTTCCCACAGCAGGGCCCTTCCCAGTGCTGCCTGGGATGCTTCCTTGTTCGGAGCCGAGAGCGTCTGGCACTTTCCCTCACCTCCGAGTCAGGAAGGCTCTTTTTTCCCTCTCTACACCTGTTCCAAATTTCAATTACACAAAATATCTTTAACACACAGTGCCGCCAGGTTCCTCAGGAGGAGGGGGAAATGGCGCCCTAAGTATTCATAATGTGTTTGCATTATGGAATAATTAGACATAATTGCTCTACCTCGTAAATAAGTATAAAGCATTTACCAGTCTTACAGTGGGAGAAACGGCGGAGCTGCCTTCTCCCACAGGAGGTGCCCTGGTGCAGACACGCGGGGGCCCGGGTCGTCTTTCCAACTCTCCGGCCCTTTGGTTTGTCCCCATCAGCAGGGGGGCTTAGTGGCCTCTCGTAGGCCTGTCAAAAATCGTGGCTGCTGACTGGTTCGTTCTTACGTATTCTGATTCTCTCACTCTCCACACACGAATAGAATGCCCACAATGTGCCGGAGACTGGGGACATAGGACGGTCACAACACATGCTGCTGGTCAGGGCCACGGGCATGCGTTTCATGGGGTCCTGGGGCGAACTATTGAGATTTTATTCTCATGTTACAGAGGAGGCAACGAGGCCTTACAGGGTCTGGGGAAATGCCTGAGTTCACAGAGTCAGTAAAGGACGGAGCTGGGGCTTCCAGCCCAGGCAGGGTGTCCATGCACTTGACCTGTCGCCATGTCGATTCAGCAGCTGTCACCCAGGATGCCGCTTTATCCTGCACCTGCCTCCCCGACACTAAGTGGCTGCCCGACTTCTGGAAGGATCTGTGCCCTCTGGTTGTTGTTCCAGGGTAGGGGTTGAATTTCGTCCCCCCAAATCAGAACGCCAGGACCTCAGAATGCGATCTATTTGGAGGAGGGGACTTTCCAGAGGTAGCTGAGCTAACACGAGGTCCTCAGAGGTGGCCCCTAATGCAGAATGACTGGACTCCTAATAAAAAGGAGAAGTTTGAACGGAGAGACACGCCCAAAGGGGAAACACCGGGAAGACCGAGGGGGAAGACAGCTGTCCACAAGCCACGGGAGGCTGAGGCTTCCAGAAGCTGGCAGCGAGGCCTGGAACACGTTCTCGCTCCCGCCCTCAGAAGGACCCGACCCCGCCGACACCTGATCTCCGCCGTCTGGCCTCCGGGATGGGGAGACGGGCACTTCCATGTAAGCCGGCGGCCTGTGCTGCTTGCTAACACAGCGCTAATGGACTGGTACGTCCAGGGGACCTGCCCCGCCCGCCAGGGATGGCTGTGTTGTCACCATGGTGACTCTTCTCAAGGTGATCTTGCCCAACACACCCATGCTAGGGCCACCAGCGCGCGGCTTCTAAGGGCCCGGCACCCACACATTTCTCAACAAGTCCTCTGGTGCCTGGGCCAGCGGGTGCCAGAGCGGGAGATGACAGACCCCAGCCCCGTTCTCCCTGGCTGGTGCTGTTTGTCTCCTGCGTCCAGCGGGCTGTGTGTCTGTCTCTTTCTTCCTCCTGGGACAGGACAACTGCATGGGGAGGCCACTATACCAAGACCGGAGTCACTAATGGTGCAGAGGGACGGCGGGTCCGGCTGGTGGGCTTGTGGGTCCGGCAGTTACCCGATGGGACAGCCCTGCTCTGAAGCATGAATGAAGCCCAGCCCCCACTTCTGGGCAGCAGGTAGGTCCTGTGTCAGATGGCCATCTGCAGTGGCCAGACAAGCTGTCATCATTTCCCATGGCTCCCACAACAAATGGCCACAAACTGGCCCAACGATGGGGGTTTGTTTGCACCGTCCTGGAGGCCAGAGGTCCTAGATCAGGTTGTCAGGGCCAAGCCCCCTACGAAGGCTCTGAGGAAGGGCCACCTCATGTCTTCCAGACTCTGGTGGCTCCTGGCTCTTCGTGGCTTGAGGTAGTGCCTCTGGTCTCTGTTTCTGTCTGCACATCATGGCCGTCTCCGCTGTGCCTCGCCGGGTCTCAGATCTCCCGGATTTAGGGCCCACCCTGAATCCAGGATGACCTCATATTGAGTTTTTCAACTTAATTATACCTGTGAAGACCCTTCATTCCAAAAAAAGTCCCACTCCTGGGTTCCGGGGGTTAGAACCTAACAGCACTTCAGGGGACATAATTCAAGCTGCGGTGTAGGGCGTGGACCTTTGCTCTGTGTCTATCAGAAGTTGAATCATACCACCTGCAGCCTCCTGAAACAGGGATGCGATGGTACTTGATGCGAATCCTTTGCAAGAAGTCCTATGGCCCCCTTGGCAGAAGTCAGAGCTTCTGACCTGCCCCCCTCCAGATTCAGAGGTAGCCCCATCGTCTGTCATCCTGAGGTCCCCAGACTGCCTGAGTCCCTGGCATTCTCTTTTTTTTTTGTCTCAGGAATGTTTCACACACCCTTCAACCCAAAGAAATACCCAGACAGTTCTGTTTATGAAGTATTAGGTCCAGACGACCTGATACATATTCATGTCCTAACGACTTCATAAACATTTTAAGGGAATAATACATATAAATTTAAAAAGTATGTTCTTATTTTATTCTTTTTTTAAAATATAATTTATTGTCAAGTTGGCTCACATAGTGTGTACTGTGTGTACTCTTGGGTTTTGGGGGTAGATTCCCATGGTTCATAGCTTAATACAACACCCAGTGCTCATCCCAACAAGTGCCCTCCTCAATGCCCATCACCCACTTTCCCCTCTCTTCCAACCCCCATCAACCCTCAGCTTGTTCTCTGTATTTAAGAGTCTCTTGTGTTTTGCCGCCCTCCCTGTTTGTAACTACTTTTTCCCCTTCCCCTCCCCCATGGTCTTCTGTGCAGTTTCTCAGGATCCACATATGAGTGAGAACATATGGTATCTGTCCTTCTCTGACTGACTTATTTCACTTAGCAGAACACCCTCCAGTTCCAGCCATGTTGTTGCAAATGGCAGGATTTCATTCCCTCTCACGGCCAAGTAGTATTCCATTGTATACATAAACCATCTCTTCTTTATCCATTCATCCGTTGATGGACATTTGGGCTCTTTCCATAATTTGGCTGTTGTTGAAAGTGCCGCTATGAACATCGGGGTACGTGTCCCTATGAGTCAGCACTCCCACAATCACAAATGCTTCCTACAGGGCCGTGGGCTCCCTTGCGCCCTGTGCCCCACGCAGATCCCTGGGGGCACCAAATTTGCATCCCCTAATTATTTGCAGAGCACAGATCTTTTTATAAGCTTGTGGCCTCTTGGTGTTTCTTCTTGCGTGAGAAGCCTGTTCGAAGTCTTTCCTCTTGGATTGTTTCGTCCTTTCCTTACCGATCTGTAGATGTTCTTTATATATGTTCTGATTCTCTCCTCTGGCTGTTTATACCGTAGCAAATACCTTCTCATGATCTGGTCTGTCGTCTCACGTTTTGATGCCTGGAGATTCTTTTTTCTTTTTTTTTTTTTTTAATGTTTTATTTATTTTTGAGAGAGAATGAGTGTGTGTGAGCAGGAGAGGGTCAGAAAGAGAGGGAGACATGGGATCTGAAGACAGGCTCCTGGCTCTGAGCTGTCAGCACAGAACCCGACGTGGGGCTCAAACCCATGAACTGCGAGATCATGACCTGAGCGGAAGCCGGACACTCACCCGACCGAGCCCTGCAGGCGCCCTGATGGCTGGAGATTTCACATCTGAAGGCAGCCTCAGTTTCTTCTTCCCACCCTTGCCCTGGGGCTAAATCCCCTCGATGGCGCATTCCTCCCCCTGACTCTTCCCTACCTCTCCCTCCTCTCTGGTTCCTCCCTGCCTCTGGCTCGCTCTGCCCCGGCACTCTGGGGATTTTTCAGTGTCTGGATGCCCCCAGGTCGTTTTCATCTATGGGCCCCGCACAAGGCGCCTCCCTCCCCCCTGCCATCCCCCTCCCCTCCCTCTCCCCTGCTTCTCCCCTTCCTGGGAGCTCATCTCTGCCCACACCCTCCTCACCGGCTCTTGCCCCAGTGACTCCAGGCTTCTGTGTTCTGGTCTGTCACCATTCCCATGATCAGACTCTCGTGTTTACTTCTCTTCTGTGGCTTGTCTCCTCCTCCACCAGCCCCAGGACTGGGGACCACCTCTCTCTCCCCAGTGCCCAGAACGGTGCCCAGCACACAGCCAGTATTAGCCCTGTGCCCCAGGAATAGCCCTCTCTCCCATTCTTGGGGCCAGCTGCTGAGGGACAGCCCTGCGCCCCTGTGTCATGCAGGGCCCCCTGCCCCCAATCCTTCGAGTCCCTTCCCATACCCAGGCACACAACTGAGATTCATAAACTCACTTGTTGCCCAGGGGGAGGCTTCATGTCTGAGGCTTGGCAGGGGAGGCCACCTCCAGGGGCGGGCTGATGGCGGCCAGGGGAAGTTGAGTGCTCCCGACCGGACAGGAGGAGCCTGGCGGCCCGGGGTACATTTGCATGAGAACTGGGCTTAAGGGGGAGATGGAGGGAGAGCACTTGTCCAATTGGAGGTCTGGGATTTGTCTACAGCGAATTTTCTCTGATTTCCCCAAACACTTGAAATTAATTAGGTGGACCGGAGCCTTTGCGAGCCTCTCTCTCTCGGCTGGAACCTCGCCCCTGCTGGGTTTGGGTCGGCAGACCTGCTGCACGCGGCCCGGGATTTGTCCCGCTGCCCCAGTCCGTCCTGTGGGTCTGCGGGCTCCTGGGCACGCTTCTGTTGAGCTGGACAACTGAACGTCCGCTCCGAGGTAGGGGACCTTGGTGACGCGGACCTCGCTGCGAGCCCAGGGGCCACTCCGCCCCCTTCATCAGTGCTCCTGGGTTTGCACACCTGCCAAGCACACAGCCATTGGGCGATGCTGGGGCTCCTGTCCTTCTGGAAACAGTGCGAGCTCTTTCCACGCTCAGCCATCCTGCGGCGGGGCCGCCCTCGGGGAGGAAGTGAGGGCTGGGGAGGTGGGCTGCCCACTGAGGTGTCTGCTCCCCGTGCTTTCCGAGAAGCGGGGCTGGGCTTGCAGGCGCGGCATGCACTCCCTGGTGAGGGCGAGTGGCCCCCGGGCACAGTGAGGTCCATGGGCGCGCGGCCGAGGTCCCCTACCTAGGAGCGGACGCTCAGTGCCTCTGATCTGCCTGGGGCTTCCTGACACCGCGGAAGAGCTGAGAGCCTGCAATCAGCTGTGTCCCTCGGATTCAAGGCCCCTCCCTGAGGCCGGAGGTCACTGTGAGCAGGGGCCACCGGGGGACAAAGTCCGCCTGGAGGAGAGTGACCTCCGTTGAGCTGTTGGCAGCCACTGTGACGTGGCGGCTCTCCACGTGCCCCGGAGAGGCGGCCTGGAGCCTGTCAGAAATGCTGGGGCGAGCTCCTGGCTTGTGCATGCGTGTGTGTGTGTGTGTGTGTGTGTGCGTGCGCCCAAGCTCCGGCATCTGTTTGTGGCGGGCTCAAGGCCAATTTTAATGAAGATTTTTGCAAAACGATTTAGAGACTTTTCTGAACAGGTCATGTACCGACAATGCTTCGACATTAAAGGTAGAGCAGGGTGGCCGTGGAATTGGCCCTCCCCTCCCCTTTCGGGAGCGTGCATTCTTTACTTAAACACGAGCAAGGTTATGACCAGCCTCCCGTGTCCGAAGTTCTGACGAACATACAGTCAGCTGCATAGTCCCCTCTACCCGATGGCGGTGTTCTGTACATTCTGCTCTGTGCCTTTATTTTAGTTTATTTAGTTTATTTATTTTTGAGAGAGAGAGAGAGCAAGGGAGGGGCAGAAAGACGGAGACAAAGAATCCCAAGCTGGGAGGCTCTGTGAGTGCAGAGCCTGACACGGGGCTCGAACCCACGAATCCATGAGATCAGGAGCTGAGCTGAAATGAAGAGCTGGATGCTTAACGCCCCTCTTTGTAATATATTTTGATATGATTTCATAGTGATATGAAAGTGCTTTCTCTTTTTTTTTTCGATTAAACTATATTCTATGGACGAGTCCACCAATGAACTTCATCAGTTTCCTGTTGGAGGGCAGTTAGGCTGTGTCTAATCTTCTGCTGTGATACCGTGGGCGTTCATTGGAAGCCTGACCTTATGTTGTTGTCACAGGGTAAGCTGAGGCAGAGCCAGCAAATTATCCGTGGTCTTCCCACCTGCCCCAGCCCCCTTGCAGTTAGGTGTGGTCATGTGACTGTTCTGTGCTTGGGGCGGAGCACCTGTGCCCAACTTCCGGCAGGAGCCCTGGAAAGCCCATGTGGGGTTCCCTAATCTCTTTCCCTCCACCATGTGAAGAGGCAGAATGTTCTAGAAGGCAAGACTACACAAGCATGGAGTCTCTGTCAGCCTGGGCCCTGAGGGACCCTTGGAGCAGAGCCTTCTGCAGACCCCCAACGAGCACTGTGCTGTTTTGCATGAGCAAAAAGTAAACTTTGTTGTACTCAGATGGCCCAAGAATCGATATACAGCTGTTTGTGACATTGAATTTAATAAGTGACTTTGGGGCACCTGGGTGGCTCAGGCGGTTGAATGTCTGACTCTTGATTTCAGCTCAGGTATGTGAGTTGGAGCCCCACATCAGGCTCCATGCTGACAGTTCAGAGCCTGCTTGGGATTCTCTCTCTCTCTCTCTCTCTCTCTCTCTGCCCCTTCCTTGTGCCTGCACGCACGCTCTCTCTCTTGCTCTCAAAATAAACAAGTAAACTTAAAAAAAACACAAATGACTTTTAAATGAACGGTGTATTAAGTTTCCTGGAGAGGCCCCAAGGACGCGGTAGAGTGGAGCCGCGGACGCAGACGCGAATTCTTAGAGCCTCCCTGGGCGTCTGTGTCTCTCCCGTCCCCCCAGGTGGGAGATGGTCCCTAAGTGATCCCTCGGCACCCAGCGTCACTGAGGGCATCTAGGCATTCTGTGCCCCCGTCCCTCTCTCTCCCTTTGATCCCCATGGAGCTCTGGGGGGGCCTGTGGCAAAGAAGATCAGTCGTGTTAGAGGTAAACAACCCAGGAAGGCATATATAATCCCGAAAACCCAGGAAATAATCTACACGCCCACAATAGGGAATATAGTCAGTAATTTATGATGTGGGTTGAAACAGCCACTAAAAATGAGGTCCATAAAGGGGACGTGTCCATGATATTTTTATTAAGAGAAAAAACAGCAAATCGCAAGCTAGTGTTTAACGCGTAATCCCACTTAAAGAGAGAGACTGTGTGTAGAACGTTGTACTGTAGGAATGGGCAAACCCTGCCCCTTGGGTCCTCTCTAGTTTTGCTGAAACACAGTCTTTGATCACCGCTCCCCCCTCCTCCTGCGGCTTCAATCCGCACCAGGGCGCTGAGGGCTCCCCACCAGACTCCTCGCTAGGATTTCAGTGTTTACCAAATGGCCACCGGATCACTGCCTTCTCAAACCTGCTCTTTCTCTGTGCTTCTGCCTCGGGGACTGGTTCTATCATTGTACCAGGGACCTGGGAATCACCCAGGTCTCTCTTTCTCTCTCTCCATTTTATAAATCCAACCAACTAACCAACTTCTCTGGTGATTTCTCTCCAGTATCCCTTCTATTTCTCCCTGCTATCGATCACTTTCAGCACCTTATCTTGGGCCTTACTTACTAGGCCATACCTGGTGGGTTGCAGCAGTCTCCTTCCTGGTCACCTTCCTCCACTCTTATCTGTCCCCACTGATTGCCCACTCTGAAGCCACAGCGATCTTTCCACCATGCAGACCTGGCTACTCACTCTCAGCTTAAAACCTTCCAATAGCTATTGACCACTTTGGACAGTCCAAGGTCCTACGTGACATCTGATTCTACCAGGGAGCTGCCCCTGCCATTCCTGGAGACTCAACACATCTTGTCTTACCTCTGTGCCCACCCATCCTTCCCCGCAACCACCATCCATCTATCCTTCACCCCACCATTCTACCTTCCCATCCACCCCCTATCCATCCATCCATCCTCCCATCCATCCACTATCCATCCATCCATTCTTCACCCCACCCTTCCACCTCTCCACTGACCTCCATCTATCCATCCATCCCCCATCTATCCAATCATCCATCCATCACCCATCCATCCCCCCATTCATAGCCCCATCCATCCATTCATCCATCAATCGATTCATCCCCCATCCACCCCCTTCCATCCCCCACCCTTCCACCTCCCCATTCACCCCCATCCATCCATCCATCCACCCATCCATCCTTCATTCCATCATTCCACCTCCCCATCTACCCCTATCCATCCATCCATCCCATCCATTATCCCCATCCATCCCCCATCTACCCCCATCTATCTGCTATCCATTCATCCATCCATTTCGTACCCTCCTTGTCCATATCCCCACCTAGCCATCCTCTTCCCAACCCCCCTCCTATCTAACTATCCAATAAAATCCAATAGCGTGTCTTTTTTTAAATTATTTTTTAAATGTATTTTTATTAAAAATTTTTAAAGTTTTTTTTGAAAGAGAGAGAGAGAGACAGAGTGTGAGCAGGGGAGGGCCAGAGAGAAAGGGAGACACAGAATTGGAAGCAGGCTCCAGGCTCTGAGCTGTCAGCACAGAGCCCGACGTGGGGCTTGAACCCACGAATCATGAGATCATGACCTGAGCCAAAGCCGATGCTTAACTGCCTGAGCCCCCCAGGAGCTCCCCAATAGCATGTCTTTAATACACATACTCCATGACTTGAGTATAAAAACACTGTGCATCTGGACAAAAATTATGGGGATCCCATATGTGAAACTAAAGACAAAACAGGAAGGGATTCTCTCTCCCTTTCTTAATGCTTCCTTTTTTTTTTTTTTTTTTTTTACAGCCTCTTGAGTTAATTTTTCATAATGATACCTCTCTCTCTCTCTCTCTCTCTAACAGTTTGCATTTTGCTCGGGGTAAAATATACAATCATTTGCACTGGAGACCAATACAAAACCTACTCCTTGGTGCACTTGTGAACGTCTGTGTGGTGGCCTCCGCCTGGTGAATTGGACCGTCTCTCAAAGTGCTCATAAACATGTTCGTACGAATGCACGGAGGTAGAATCGTTTCATTCTGGAGTGTGGGTTTCCTTGATCTCGGGTGATGTTAAAGAGAGAAAGAAAGGAACAAATCATGAGTGTGGGAGAAGAGGTCCCAAAAAGGGCCTTGTTTTATTTTAAGCTTATTTATTATTTATTTATTTTAATGCTGGAAACCCCCGTCGCAGGAGCCTAATGAGAGCTCACGGCGTCGGGAACGCTCCAGCATTCTGCCCTCAGCCTCCGCGTCCTGAGGCTTCCTGGGATGCAGATGCCTCATTACGGACACGTGCCCTGTCATGTGTTATTCCTCACTTAGTGACAATTTGTCACTGTCACCCTTGACATGTCACTCCTCGGCAGACGGATTTGACTCCGATGCCAAGTCTGACACTCGGATGAGAGGCAGTAGTAATCTGAATTGAAATAACGGGTCGAGAGTGGCGAATTTCACTCTGACACAATTCTAATACCACGCAAAAAGAGAGAAGTGCTGTATTTAAAGGGGAGGGGTTTTTTTCCTTAAGCTTCCCCCCCTTCTTTCGTGCTCTGAGTGTTCAATTATTCTTTAGGATAATGCTTTTATTTTTTGAAGGATTAAGTCTCGCGTTTTAATAACATGCATTTTCAATTAAGTGCACGGAGATCCATGGATATAACTATTACTTAAAGTATAAGTAATGGTTGCATGTAAAAATTAGGAAACATTGTGCTTTAGATAAATTACATTCAAATTAGTTCTTATTATAAATGAGATAGAAAATGGATTTTTTAGCTCTGGCTGGCCAAAGAGCCAACATTTGTATCTAGTTCATTTGTTTAAATATATTTCAAGCCAGATTGAAATCCATACGGCCTGACATTAATTGAGTGCTGCCACATCAATGCACTCAAGTTTTATAAACCAGCGAGGAGTGAGGTTTTACTGGCTCGAGTTAGAAATATTCCAAGCCTCTTACATGAAAATAGTATTGTTTATGTAGTGATTCTTTAAGCTACCATTAAGTGGCATAAAACTTAATAAAATACATTTAAAGAGAACATACACAGGGCATGGGTGGGTTTCTTAGGAACCGTATTCCACCGCCCGCCCCTCCCCCAAGGAAATGATTCTGTTTTCTTTGCTGGGGGAAGGGATTCTTCTGTGCAATATTTTTAAGTAAACACTGGAAGGAGCTGCAAGGTTAGTGCTCTTTTCTCTCCTTCCCACCTCGCCTGCCTTTCTTGGGGACGGGAAGAGACAAAGGGAGAACCATTTCCATGTTTGTCCTGGGAGAGAAGGTGAGAGCGGGCAGGCATGGACACAATGCCCAGCCCCGCACGGGAGTCGCTCTGTGCTTGCTTCTGTTTTTAGGACGCCATTATCTGATTTGCTAGTTTACAGTAAGAATCATAAACGGCCACATGGATCAGAATTTTTGAGTTCTGACCAGGGTGTTCTCGCCCGTTGGCAGACCTCACGGGAGAGGCTGAGTCATCATCAGAGGGCTGCTTGGTGATTCTGGAGCCAAGCAAGGGACTTGCTGGCGGTGACATCAGGGCATCAGGCCCTGCAGCCCAAACGTATGCCCCTGCGCTAAACACATTCAGTCGTGCGTCAAACATCTAGCGAGCACCTGTGCAGTGTGTGTGCCAGGGATGCTGCGGGGAAGGCCTGAGGACCAGGCACGGTTGGTCATTCAGAGCGGAGCGGATGAGGGAGGTGGATGCCAGGGGAGTGCAAGGCATTGTGGGAGCCCCGTCAGAGCAGGAGGGAAGGACAGCGTTTCCAGGAAGCCCCATGTGGGCGGAGACTTGATGCACAGGTAGGAAAGCACAGAGGCGTGAAAACACCTGCCGGCCTTTGGGGAAGGCTGGAACAGTAGGAGACAAGGCTTGGTGCTCAGCATCCACAGGGGTAGTGGAGGAACTGGATGAGGTCAGAGGGACCAGGCATTCTGGCAAAGCTCCCTTGCATCTGCTGACCCCACAGGCTCTGGGGTGGCTTTGCCGATGGAGCTGACCATTGGCAAGCTTCTGCTTGACTCTGTGTCAGGGGGCCTGAGCCACAGTTCTAAAAACCGCAGGCTCTGGTATCACCTGTATGTGATTGTCCCTGTTTTATGTGCTGTGTTGGGTTCATTATATAGAAGCAGTGTCTCTGGGGAAAGGTGGAGACACGGGCACGGAGGGCTGAGGGGCTCTCCCTGGTCTGCTGGCCGCCATGTTCCCGATGGTTCAATCCTATGAGCTCACCTTTCTTACCTATTTAAAAAAATTTTTTTGATGTTTATTTATTTTTGAGAGAGAGAGAGAACATGAGCTGGGGAGGGGCAGAGAGAGAGGGAGACACAGAATCTGAAGCAGGCTCCAGGCTCCTAGCTGTCAGCACAGAGCCCGATGTGGGGCTCAAACCCACAAAACATGAGATCATGACCTGAACTGATGTCAGACGCTCAACCGACTGAGCCACCCAGGCGCCCCTCTTACCTACTTTTTATGAGTCACTTATTTATTCATTCAGCACATAGCAAGTGCCAGTACTGTGCAGGCACTGGACAAAATAGCTGATACTCGGTCACTAACTCAGCCTCCTGGAGCTCATGGCTTGGTGGGGGGGGGCATGATAGTGTCATAATAAGGAATAGAGGTGCCGTGGGCACATCGTCATAGAGGAATTGACATGGAATTGAAGCCTCAGGATACACAGGGATCACCGGACGGTGGGATGGGAGCCTGGCAGGGGGAAGGGGCGGATCTCCCAGGTTCTGGGGAGGAGGGAGACCTGGACAGTCCTGGAGCCGGAAGACAGGCTTCCAGTCTGGGCTCCAACAGGCAGCCACTTCGATCCCGAGTGAGACAGCTGACACTGGGGCCTCAGTTTCCTTACCTGTAGAATGAAGGCAACAGTAATGGTGAGAGCAGAATGGGATGGCACATGTGGAAACAAAGCCCGGTGTGTGGCAGGGACCAATGATGGCAGGTGAGTCTGAATCTAACACTAAGTCTTCTGTGGATTTAAAGCATGGCCTCCAGTCAAATGGAAGAACCATATGTATTGATTGCCGCCACCAACCGTCAGGGTCAGCTGCTCTCCATGCTGGCTGCCGTTACCCCACTTCACAGGCGAGGAGGCCGAGGCGGAGGAGGGGGCACAGCTTGCTTGGGGGCACACTCGGCTGACAAGGAGGGCGGCAAGGATCTCACCCACAGGTCTCTGGCTCCGTGCCCTTCTGCCCTTGCTCGGTGCACCCTCAGGGAGCTGACAGTCTAGCTCAGTGATGCTCACCCACGAGCCACTTTGCCCCTGTGGACACTTGGCAATGGATGGGGACATTTTGGTTGTCATAATGTCCAGGAAGCCACTACCCCACCCCCCAACAAATACACAAATAGCCCAAAATGTTAGTAGAGCTGAGGTGGAGAGAGACCCTGTTCCAGCAAGAGAGACACCAAATGAATGACGTCAGGTCTCTGCAGTGGACATGGTGTCAATATGGGCTCTTGTGGGAACAGAGCGAAGGGAACTTGGAACTTAGACCCTGGCCTGGGGTTGCACTGGGGGAGCAGGGGGTTCAGTGGAGGAAGCTTTCCTTAGGAGGATGAGTCTGCAGTGAGACTTGGGGGCTGGGTAAGAGAAGGTGTGGCTGAGCCCAGGCCGAGGGCGTGGAAGGGGTAGGGGTGTGAAGATGGCAACAGCTCAGCATTTCCTGAGATCAGATTTGAGGAGGCACATGGGGTTGCTGAGACAGGACATGCGGACTGACGCCTCTATTACACTGGGAGGAGCTTGGGTTTTATGCTGAGGGCAGTAGTGAGCCATTGAAGGATTGTGAGCAGGAAAGGCTGCCTATCAGATCTGCATTAGCTAGAGGTCTTAGGAATCTTGGCAGTGTGCTCATGAAGACACAAGGAGGTTCTGGAGAAGAAACCCTGATCCCAGCCCCACTGGGATGGGCTCATTTCTTTGCATCTCCCCACTGGTGTCCCTGGGGACCCTTTTTGGCTTGGCCCCGCTGTTGCCATGGTACTACTTTCCAGCTAGCCAGGGAATGGTTTGAAGATGCGGGTCCTGTGGGCCTTGCCCTCCAGGGTCACCGTCAGGACCCAAGTGACTTGGAAGGGACAGGTGGCATCTTGAGGATGGAAATTGATTCTTGGCTACCGAGGGCCCTGGTGTCCACTGCTCAGATGGTGGCCATGCTGGCCTTTTCCAGGGAGGCGGAGCAATGACATCATACCAATTTAGCCCTCTTTCCAAGGGCTGGCCCCAGAGTTGCTTTGCCACTCTGTTGTTTAAGCCTGGGGTTAATTGGGGACTGCTGTATATTTAATGGAGAGCTTCTGAGACAAAGCTGTGCGGGCTTTCTGTCGTTCAATAGTCCATTAGGCAGGGACTTTAGAGTCAAAATGGTCATACGAATCTCTGGAGAGAGAACTCATTAATGGGACAGTAAGTTCCAATTAGTGGCATGGCCCAAAAGGACCAAGGTGCAAAAAACACGGTCCTCAGCCCCTCTCCCAAAGGGGCTCCATTATCCAGCTGCCTGCTTCCTGCTGCACAAACACGATCACAAACAACATGAATATTTGCTCTGAAAATCCATCTTTGTCATCCACGTTGTCAACCGGAAGGCGAAAAACCCTTCCAACCATTTAGAGAAAATAGGAAAGGCCACTGGCTTTCACAAGGCAATTTCTTCCATCAACAAGGAAGAGAAAAGCCAGGTGGGTGTGCCCCAGAGCTGGGTGTGTGCGTGTGTGTGTGTGTGTGTGTGTGTGTGTGTGGTGGGTGAAGCCGAGGGATCCCAGCTATGGAATAAGCTGTATTATCTAAGCAATTTCCCTGTGGGCTCCCGGCTCTTCTCTGCGCAGGCGCCCCAGGAAGGCCTCCACTGGTTCCTGCAGAAAGCTGGCCCCTCTCGCCATCTATACCAGAGGTGGCACTGAGGGCACTTGCCTTGGGTCGGGAAGAGGACATTCCTCCTGAGGGAGATAGAAGAGAGAGAACATGGCCTTTGACCTTGGAAAGACATGATTTTAGTACAGACACATCAGTTAGTCATTCTGAGTCTCACATGCTGATCTTCAGAATAGGGACATCGATGCTGATAGTGGTTGGTGTCTTTCAGGCACTTAATACACATAGGTGTGTGTGTGTGCATGCACACACACAGAGTCCCCAAGAGCATGCTGTGGCAAAAGTAATGGAAAGCTGACATTTTTAGTACACTTTCCCATCCATTCCATTGTCCCAAGGGCCTGTGTTGTGCAGGGGTGACCCCAGGCACAGTGGGGGTGGCAGGACCTGCCCCGTTGGGGTGTGTGAGGTCTAAACAAGCTCATGCTCAGCAAAGGGAACTCAAGAAGCAGCCCAGAACTGGTGGCTCTTTTTCCTTCTCTAGATTTGGAAAAAGTGGCTCAATGGACCTGAAACTGGGACGGACCCCCTCCTTTGAGGCAGGCCCCTCATCCGCACCGGGCCACCCTCTTTGACTGCCCTCTCCCTGAATATTTCCCTCAGAGCAGTGACTGCAGCCTGCGCTTGCCGTGCCCCTTGTTCACCAGGTACTCTGGCTTCTCCACCAGGGCTGTGGCATCTGTGTCTTTGCTTCTCCGCTGTGTCCCCAAGGCTTCCAACAGCATACGCCATGGGCAGTGCTCAATCATGAGTGGCCCAGTGACCGGATGAATGAACCAGCCACCTTCCCACAAGCTCGTGACCACCCAACCATCTCTGTTTTTTTTCCACAAAGCAATGGCCACACTCTCAATGCCCATGTCTGCTACTGCCCTCAGGCCCTCCCCCCGTCTCCATGCCAGCCGGGCCCGTGGTTATGGCTGGACTGCCCAGTGGGAAGCCTTGGGCTCTAGTCATGGCTTGGCTGAGTAGCATCGTCTGTAAACCTCTTTCTTGCTGTTTTTTGAATGCGTATCCTGGACTTTCTGATCCCCTCTGCCCTCCTCCTTGGCCAGACCATCTGTTCTTCTCAGAACACTCAGGTTGAGGTTAAACCGGGCAAGGTGTTAAAATCCATTTTCTCACGCTCAAAGGGCAGAGGTCTCTTGGCTACACATGTGACAAATTCTGTGAGAAGACTGGGGGGCTCTGTGCCCACCGGAACACATGCCTGTTTTCAGCGGGCACGTGTGCCCCGTGCATTCATGCAATGAGAGTGCCGTTTCTCCCCATATCTTAACTTGCCCACTGCTCTGTCACATGGCCATGCTAATGGACACTGAATATTACCATGACATTCTGAAATTATGTTTAGTGATGCAGCAGAAAAAGAAAATTAATTTCATTCATTGACAAGCTTGTCAATTTACTCATATTGACTTTTTGATGGCTGTACCACAGATGGCAAAGTTCATATACTATAAAATACATCATTATTAAATATTGTCTTCAGCCATTGTAAGTCCTTGGGAGGCAAGAGATAGGGGACTGTTTCTTCAAATCAGATAAGTATTAAAGAATATACGATCCTGTGTGTTTATATTTCTATTTTGTATTAAAAACACCAAAGATATCTTGAGTAAGCCACCTTTGACTCCATCTCATTTCACCTGGCCTCCAATCAGTTGCCAAGTCTTGTCAATTCTACTCCGTATTTCTTTTTATTTTTTCAATGCCTATTTATTTATTTTGAAAGAGAGAGAGAGGAAGTGAGGGAGGAGCAGAGAAGGGAGTGTAGAGAGAGAATTCCAAGCAGGCTCTGTGTTGTCAGCATGGAGCCCGATGTGGGGCTTGAACTCATAAACTGTGAGATTATGACCTGAGCCAAAATCAAGAGTTGGACACTTACCTGACTGAGCCACCCAGAAGTCTCTACTCTGTATTTATTAATTGCTTTCTTTCCATCACTGCTGCCTTTGTCCTGGCTCATCACTTTATGCTTGGACTCCTGCAACAGCCTCCCAGGAGGACTTCTTGCTTCCGGTTTCTCCCCCCACCCACCCCCCAGCTCCCCCAGTCCATCCTTCCCCTGCATTCATCGCAGTGGTGGCACCGTGCCTTTGAAAGCCTTACAGTGGCTCCCTCATGCCTTCAGACTGCATCCAGTGTTCAAGGGCAACCATGGTCCATCCTTACCCACTCCCCCTCCCACCCATTAATGAACTTGTGGGTCCCTCCAGAGATCTGCTTCTGAATCTGAATCTTGTGCAGGAATTGGTTAGAGATCCATGAGCCTCCTCCTTTGCACGTCCTGATTCTGGAAGGGCCTGGGAGCCTGCATGCTAAGAAGAACCAGTGTGTTCTGTTGTTGTGGGACCACAGACCTGCTGGTCTGCTCAAACCTGACCAGTCTTCACCCCTCATCTGTTCCCTTGAGCCTCCCTGTGCTACCACCACCCAGCCTATCTCTCCATCTCCAAGCTCCGCATCTCCAAGCCTCCAACACGAGGGGCTCTCTGAATAACCTAACTAAAAAGAGTCCCCCCTTTCCCAACCCCCACAGCCCTTCAGAGTCTTATATGAGACTTCATTATTGTTGGGATGTCCCTCATCCATTAACCGAAACATCACGAGATGCTCCATCGTTCCTTCCTGTTGCTTCTTCTGGTTTTCATTTCTGGCTGAGTGGCTAGGACATTTGGTGTCATTTCTGTTCATAACAACTTACCTTCTTAGGGTACTTCAGCATGTTTTCAAAATTGTTTTCATGGTCTTCGTTTAGCTAAGTCGGAGAACCTGCTGTGTATCCACTTTGCTACACTGTGAGTCAGAACCCTGAAAAACCACTGTCTACTGGGTGAGGCAGATGAGTCCTCAGACGCTAAGAATAAGATCTAGGCATTTGATGGATGACTGTCCTGGAGTCCCAAATCCACCATTATGGTCCCAATACTTAGCACAGTGGCTGGCACATAGTAGTTGCTACAATTCAAACATGATTTCCTGGAAGCTATGCAATGTGTCCAAATTAAAGACAAGTGGGTGTGTAAGGAATATCTTGAGAGGGTGGTGGACTGCTTTGCCTCATGCAGCACAAGGGGATAGGGAAGCGTGGGTGCAGGACCAGTAGGATTTCATAGTGTGCTTACCCTGCGCGACAAGTAGGCGTCACGAGCCCAGTGCATTTAGTTCTCAGAGTGCCTTATGGAGTGACATGGGTTACCAGGAAAATGGCACTAGTAGAATGAGTGTCGGGGCCCCTGACTCTTTGGCCAGTGGAAGCTTTGTGAAGTCTTAGCCTCTGTATCTGGGGGGACTCAGCTGAGCAGCTCTGGACTCTAGTCCTTTAGGCTTCACCTTGGCAGCAGCAGACTTTTGTGGGGATTCCTGCAGCATCAGTTTGGCTTCCCCAGGTGTCTCTTTTGGCCTGGGGATTCTTGAAGGGAGCCCTGCTCACAAGCAGGAATTCAGGGTTACCAACGAGATCTTGGCTTCAGTGCACAGCTCGGCCATTTCCTGTTGGCTGTCCTAAGAGTAACCTGTGAGCTGGTGTCTGGCTCAGGCAAGGTTGATTTGGAGTTTCAGGATGTCACCTCACCTCCTCACTTCCTCAGGCTGACCTTGAGTTTCCCATAGTGGACTTGAATTCTTCCATGGAATTGCCTTAGGCATGGCCCTTGCTTCAGAACTTTCTTGGCAGCCACCCCAGTCTTCCTGTGGGAGAGTGGGCCCCCAGGGACAGAAAAGAGTCAGAGACCACAGAGCAAGTCCCCTTGGGCTTCTGTCCTATAATGGGGAGATTAGATGCAGCGTCATCCTGGGACCCGAGGCTCAGGGGAGCCCCAAGATCCTTGCCTTCAATTAAACATCTGCCCTTTTTCTCCCCCACCCAGCCCCAGGATCAGAGTCCTGGTGGGCTCTACCTCCCACTGCCACACTCACAGAGGATGTCAGAGTGCCCTTTCATCTGTGGCGCTCCTGCCAAATTTGATAAAAATGGCACCAGGAAAGTCTCCAAATGCAGTCCTATAAATTTGAATGGGTTCCAGCAAAATTCAGACCTTGGTTTGCTAATAGTGATGTGGAATGTCATAAGAGGAGAAAGTGGCTCTGAATAGCCTGTGCAGGTGGATAAGGAAGGCAGTTGACAGAAGCCCAAGTGGCCAAGCAAAGAGCTGGGGGGCGGGGTGGGAAACTCCAAACCTCCCGGTCTCTGTCCATGGTACTGACCAATCACCGCCCTTAGGTTCTATTACTTTTCTCTCGTTGCTGGTGACTCCTGACCCAATTTTCCAGAAATTTTTAGCCTAGTGGAAAGGCTGTGAAGCAGGGTGTGAAGACAGGGAGACAACTGGGCAGAAGCTGTTGGAGTAGCCTAGCCATAGAGAATTATGAGGAAGAGAAAACTGCCTTTCATATGATTGCAGTTGCCAAGACAGTTCTCTCTCCCTCTCTCTCCCCCTCTCCCTCTCCCTCTCCCTCCCTCTCTCCCTCTCCCTCCCTCTCTCCCTCTCCCTCTCTCTTCTCTCCCTCTCTCTCTCAGAATTAAGGGAAAATATGTTGCCCTGGACCACCCACATGCTGTACGTAGTAGATTGGAGTGTTCACCTTGACCCCCAGCCTGATGTGAGGCCCTCATGCTCCAGACATGCTGATTCGTCCTTCAAGGCCCAGCCTGAATCTCCCCAGGAAGCTCCCCCTGCATCCAGGAAGAGCTGATCATTCTGTCCTATGCTTCCTGAAAGGTTTACTTAAATTGCCTATCACTTTCTATGGTGACAACGTGCCTGGTAGGGGATGGATGTTTTCTATCTCTGTGCCCCAAGCATGAGCGTTGGGCCCTGAATAGACCAAAGGCTCAGAAGTTGTGTGCTGGGTGGATTAGCCCCTCCCCTGTACTGTACACCTGCCCAGGCCCTGGGGTCATGTGCCCCCATCTACTCTGCCACCTGCATTGAAGATAAACGCCCATGCCCCCCCCACCCCAGCAGCCACCACAGCACGTGACCGCCCTGCTCCACTTATCCGCCTTGCAGACTCTTGTGAAGCCTCTTGCCTGACCGCCCTGGAAGCCCAAGGTCCCATGGTCCTGCCATGATACAACTGTGACTCAAAGCTTCTCAATACAATTGGTGGTTTCTTTTCTTTACGTTTTTATTTTGGCGGGGAATTCTAAGCCGCCACTGTTGTCTGGACCTTAGAAGACGCCAGGGCTACTTTGCTGGCTGGAGTGACTCAGTACCCATTTTGGCCTCCACCACATTCTAGCTTCTTGATACTTTCACATCAAGCTTACCCTCTCTGTGGCCCCCACCAAAACTTTTCCTGTACATTTATTGTGTGCCAGGATCTCACAACAGCCCAGTGAAACACACCTATAGTCCCCGTTTTTATAGATGAAGATCTAAGTGCAGCTCAGCTAAGTGACTTGCTCCGTCCAGGTCAGAGCCAATAAATGGGACGGAACGGATTCAAACCCGAACCGAGCTGCCCCCTGTGGCACTGCCTTCTCTTTGGCCTGAAATCCCTCATTACTGACGTCTGGGGAACATCTGGTCAGGTATCCAGAGCGCTAAGCCTGCGGGGAAGAGCCCACCCTGTGATTTATTTTCTCTGAGGTTCCCAGGATATGTTTTTTCCTTCTTTCAAAACCCAGTGCTGCCATATTCCCACCTGAGGTCATTAGCCTCAGCATAGGTTAAAAACAAAGTGTTTGTGTCCATCCGTCTAATTGCATAGAAACCATCAAACCCTCATTACCGTCAGCCTAATTATTTTGAAATCTAGCATATTATCCTGTTGAACAATTAGGCAGATGATAAGCGTTTGCCCCACCTGCCCAGGGACAGGAGGGAACCTGGCGTGAGGGGGGCGGAGGGGAGGGGCCATGGCGCTGCTTTGGGAGGAAATGAAATGTCTGCACTTGCAGGCCTGAGACCGGGGAGTGAGCGGGCGCCCTCCCACCTGCTTCTGATTATTTCCCATCCCCAACTTGCAAAGCCACTAACAAGAGATTCACCCTAATGAGCAGGGAGGATGGGACTCCACCGGGCGGAGGGGACATCATTACAGAGCTGGGCCTGAATGTCCCCACACAGCTCTCTGGGCATAAATAAAATGCTTACCTAGGTGTGGTGAAGTAGACCTGCCAACAGGGTTTCTACGGGTTTTAAAACCGAGCACAAAGGTTTCCGCACCATGGTCCCCTTGCCCCCACACGCTCGTGGGTTCCTTGTCCAGCACAGGAAGTGACTCAGGGGATGGTCCTGTGCATGGGGGTGGGGGGCTTTGTCTGTGTGGCCGTCTGAAATGCACCACAGAATTGGGAAATTAAGAGTGGGAGAGTGGTTGGTTCACCCAGCCCCTTATTTTATAAATAGGGAGGCTCCTCTGGGGGGGGTGAAGTCCTTAGAGTTGTGTATCAGTAACTCTGACCGGGGGAGGCGGGAAGGGAGACGGATGAGCTGTGACAGGAAGAACTGTTGTTTCCTGAGCACTCACGGAGCCTCTGGCCTTGAGCGGTTTATGTGGCCTTGAGCCACACAGTGCTCCTATGTGTCACTTATTCTCTCCCGCGTTCAGATAAGGAAACTGTGGCACATAGAGGTGAAGGCACGTAATTCGGTTTCTGCAGAGCTATGAAGCAGGGGAGTCAAGATTTGAACCCAGGACTAGTGGCCCAGTTATTATGCAGCACCCCGGGACCCTGCCCAGCCCCAGCTGGGCACCACGCAGCTAGTGATGGAGCTCTGGCCACCATGTGGACAGCCCACGGGACTGTCCCTTGGGTCACTTCTAACACACCAGCAAAAAGAGACCATGCGCTGAGCCTTCCGCTGACAGCTCTCTGTCTGTTGGGGGCACAGGTCTCAGAGGTTGATGATCCAGAGGGATGAACAGGAGAGGCTGCACTGGTCCTAGGGGCTCCTGGCCCAGCTGTGCTTGGTGGCTGGGGGCCCAGGAGGTGGTGGTGCCTGGTTGGAGGCAAGGCTCACAGCTAACTAAGGCTTGTAGGGATGACAATGCAGCACTCCTGACCCACCCCTCCCTCGCATCCCATTCCATCCCACCCGGAGACTTTTTCAGAACTCCCCTCCCCCACCACTGCATGTGACTTGACCCAGTGGGATGCAGAGAGGAGGGGACAGAGAAGAGATGAGCCTCTGGGATGGAATGTTTTTCCCCCTGTGTAGCCCTCCGAGCCCATCCCCCAGGTCCCCCCAGGTCCCTTAGGTCCCCCCAGATCCCCTAGGTTCCCCCAAGTCCCTTAGGTCCCCCCAGATCCCCCAGGTCCCCCCAGGTCCCTTAGGTCCCCCCAGACCCCCCAGGTCCCCCCAGATCCCTTCAGATCTCCCAGGTCCCCCCAAGTCACCCCAGATCCCACAGGTCCCAGTAGGTCCCCCAGGTCCCTCGTCCTGTGTATGCAGCTGGCAGGCAGCAGCTTTTCGAGGGTTGGTTCTTAACAGACACAGAAAGTGTCCTGCAAGGACGGGACCCTCCCCACCCTGGTTTATGTTTCCCATCGGGATTTGTCTGGAGCAGATCCAGCAAGAGGAGGAGTCCCATGATGGGCCTTCACTCTCCTGAGCGAGGTGTGGGATGAAGGGAACCAAACCACAAGCAAGGCGGGCTCTCTGAGGCTAATTGCCAGCTAATGACAGTGGCCAGCGGCTTCCCCGGCCTCCGCTCCCCTGACCAGGGCCCTGCGGGCGGGAGTCTCTGAGCCGCGCCTCCCTGGTCCTTTGTGAAACCGGGTCCAGAGACCCACAAACACAGCACCAGGTTCCCACCACGTCCAGCTGCCAGGGGCCCAGAGTCAGTGTGAGCTGGGTTCACGCCCGACTCTGCATCCTACCAGCCGTGAGCATTGGGTGCCCCTTTCCTTGGAGCCTCTGTGTCTCCTCTGAAACACGGAGACGGCATTCCCTGCTGTGCTGGCTTTGGCTGTGGTGACGCGGTACCGTGGGCTCGGTGACCGAGACCCCAGGAGCCTGTTGTCTCACAGGCTGTGAGTCCCAGGTCCACGGGTCAGCCAGCTGTGCCCCCCGGTGAAGGCACTCGCCTTCCAGGCCTCTCTCCCAACTTCTGCGCGTCCTTGGCGTGTGGTAACACATCCCTCCTCACCTTGAGTTCTCCGCGCGTGTCTGCCTCTGAGGGTAGGATTTCCCTACTCATCAGGACGCCAGTCCTATCGGCTCAGGGCCCGCCTCCTCCCGCTTGCCCTCATCCTAACTTAACTAATTCCATCCGAAATGACCCTGTGGGGGAAGACGCAACTCAACCCGGGGCATCTACTTGCGAGCGGTTTGCTGGCTCCTCACGTATTGGAATTGAAATCATTTCTTTAAGGAGCCATTCAAATGTAGACTGTTCACCTGAGTTTCCTTTTCCAGTAGAGCTTTGGGGAGGGGTCAGCTCACAGCCTTCAAAATGTAAGGAATACTTCTTGGGTGTGGGGTGCCGAGGAGGCCGTGGGTGTGTGTGGGGAAGTGGGCGGGGTCTGCCCAGTCCGGTTTCTAGAGGACCAGGCGGCAAGTTGGGCTGAAGAGAAATGGCAGGCTAGACCCGGATCCTGGAGCAGCTTCAGAGTTGGGGGAGGAGAGCCGTGAGGTGACAGCTGACCGTCAGAGCCAGGGTGGTGGGACCCAGGGATGCGTCAAGCCAGGGAGATGTCAAAGGACATCACAGGCTTCAATGCCAGAACCTGCTGCCTGAGGATGGAGAAATCATTCAGTCTTTGTGTGATGGGGAAAGGCCTGGCTCACCTTGACCTTGTGGGATAACCCAGGTGAAGGGGGGCAGATAGGAGAGCCAGCGCCCCAGGCAAAGACATCAAACTTGGGCCTTTCCACCGTGTGTGTGTTTATTTATGTCACCAACACGCAGTGTGTTTGTGGCGATGGCACTGTTGTCTCACAGTCTGGAGGCCGAAAGTCCAAGATCAAGGTGGTGGCTGGGCTGCCTCCTGCTGGGGCTGGGAGGGAGGACCTGTGCGGAGGCCTCTCCTGGCTGCCGGGGACCTTTGATGGCGCTCGCCTCGTCTCAGCACTGTCCCCACCTCTGCCATTGTCTCAAGCCCCATCTTCTCGGTGAGGTTCTCTGCGGACAAATCTCCCCCATCAATAAGGACACAGCCACACTGGGGTAGGGGCCTCATTAAATCTCATTTTTACCTGATCATCTCCAAAGTCCCCTCCCGCATGAGGTCACAGTCACAGGTCCTAGGGGCCTGGGCCTCCAACATCATTTTGGGGGAGGGGAACACAGCTCCTAACAGAAAGTAAGAAGGTATGACTTCTGTGTTCCCAGCGGTCTCTGCTTTTTGGGAGAAACAGAAAATTCTAATTGGGAAAAGTGGAAAAGAACCTGGAGGAGGGAGGAGGCAGATTTACCGGCTCAGAAATAGTCTGGGGCTCCATCCAAGGTGGCCTGCTCCACCTCCTTCAGAAAAAAAAAGCATCCTTGCAAGTAGGTAAATGAAAATAAAAAAGAAGAAAAGGTGTTTATTTCAAAGTAACCTTCACTACACGAGGATCATAAGAATGGGCGTTTCAATCATGCTGAAGCCTGGTCTCAAAAGCGGTTCAATGTCTTTCCTCTCCGGCCTCAGAACGGCTGTCTTGATGCTCGCGTGGACTTCCTCGCTCGGCTCCTGCCATGAGGAGAGTTTGCCAGCAGGGCGCCTGGGTAGCTCAGCTGTAAGGTGGACCTTGGCTCAGGTCAAGATCTCACAGTTCATGAGTTCGAGCCCCTCGTTGGGCTCTGTGCAGAGCCTGCTTAGAATTCTCTCTCCCCCTCTCTCTGCCCCTCCCCTGCTTGTGCTCTCTGTCTTTCTCAAAATAAATAAAAATGCACTTAAAAAAAAGGAATGTCTGCCGGGGACTCTGGCTGATTTTCTTTTTCTTTCGCTCCCTCCCTTCCCCCATCCTCCTTTTTTTCCCAGGAGAAAAGCATAGGAAGCAGCAGGGAAAGTGTGGGCTTTTGAGGCCCTGGGCGCTGGGTCCCAATGCAGGCTGCTGGCGCCCCCGGCCAAGGCCCCTCGGGGGTGCGGCACTTGTGGTGAGTGGGGTGAAAATATGGTGGCCGTGTGGCGGGGGGAGAATAACGGACAACATGATGACTGCTTGGGAGTGTGTCCCCCACATGCCAAGGACCCCCACACGGCTGCTGTTGCTTTTCACAGGTGCGACGGAGCCCGAGGCTGCTCTCTGACTTGGGGTGTCACAGGGGTGCTGTGCAGTGGGTGGCCCGCAGACCCTGCCCTCTGTGTGAACCTGGGAAACCTGCTCAGGTGCTCTGGGTCTCAGTTTCCACATCTGTAACCTGGGACTTAAACACTGCAGGCACTTAGCAGAGTGGCAATGACAGTGAAGTGTGTCTAAGTCGCTTGGAACGTGGTCCTGCCTCGTGGGAGCACTTCATGGGCATGCAAACTGCCCTACGCTCTGGAACACTGGAAAAATCCTCGATGCCCTGCCTCCACTGTAATGGGCAAATTACACGTTTACGCCTAGGGACTTGGTCCAGTGGAGGCCTGGGCAAAACTAACTGAAGAGTACAGGGGCTTGGTGTGGAGACAGTGGCCTCCTGGGACACTCGTGTGACAAAACTCTCTTTATTCACCCAGTCGAGGGTCCGCTGCCTGCCAAGCACTGTGCCAGGTCTCTGGGATGAAACTAGAGAGTTCAGTAGACGCGTTCCTTCCCTCATGGAACTTACAGTCTGTTGAGTAATGACAGGCAAGAAATAAGCAAACCAACAAATATGCATGGTTAAGAAGTGTTTATAAGGGGCACCGGGTGGTTCAGTGGGTTGAGCGTCTGAAATCAGCTCAGGTCATGATCTCATGATCCATGGGTTCGAGCCCCGTGTCGGGCTCTGTGCTGACAGTTCAGAGCCTGGAATCTACTTTGGATTCTCTGTCTCCCTC
Organism: Mungos mungo; assembly: GCA_004023785.1. Classification (NCBI taxonomy): domain Eukaryota; kingdom Metazoa; phylum Chordata; class Mammalia; order Carnivora; family Herpestidae; genus Mungos; species Mungos mungo. Next base: position 66,619 of record PISW01005380.1, read on the forward strand.
TCTTTCTACCCCTCCCCTGCTTGAGCTTTCTCTCTCTCAAAAATAAATAAACATTAAAAAATTAAAAAAATAAAATGTGTTGATAAACATTACGTTCTGATAAACGATAGAAGAAAAGGGGATGTAAGTCCTAATAAAGTAGGGTGATGGGAAGGCCAAACCAGCAGATTAATGTTGCAGGTGAGGGTGGGGTCAGCCGTGGGAGCCAGAGGGGGAGGGGGAGGGCGGGGAGAGCCCTGGGAAGACGTGTGGCAGGCGGGTGTCTGGGGGGGGAGCCTGCGGCATGAGGTGAACTGGGAGATGTGGGCAGGGGCCGTGTCCTGCCTGGTCTGATCTCTGGTCTCTGTCTCTGGGGAGGGGTCTCTGTCTCTGGGGAGGGGACCGTGAGTCTTATTCCTGGAGGATTTAGAAGGATCCAGAAAGAGCCTAAGTCTTTATCCTCTGGGTCAGCTTTCCGGCATTCCAGGTGGCTCTGCTGTCCCATTTTCCCGATGAGAAAACAGAGACCCCAGGCTTGACGAAACTGGGTGAAGTGGAGCAGAAAGAATTTGAAGTGAGTTAACAGAAGAGAAACTGGTGACAGCCCCCTGGACTGTCATCTTGCTGGAGCTTTCTATTCCATTTCTCCTTCTAATTTTTACTTTTGTGATACGTGTGTGCAGTTAAAAGTCAAATCATTCTATCTGGCTCAGGGTGGAAAGCACCTATCAGTTTGGGCAGCTGTGACAGAATGCCGCAGACGGGTAGTCCATAAATGACAGAAATGTATTTCTCACCGTTCTGGAGGCTGGGGGACCGAGATCAAGGTGCCAGCGGGGTCGGGTTCTGGTGAGGACACACTTCTGGGTGCAGACCACGACCTTTCCTCTCCACGGTGGAGAGAGTGGCTAGCCCCTGGGCCTCTTCCTGGAAGGGCACTCGTCCATCACAAGGGCTCCATCCCAATCACCCCAAATCACCCCAAGTGGCCCGCCTCCTAACACCATCGCACTGGGATTAGATGTCAACATGTGAATTTGGGAGGAGCATATTTAGTTCATAACTACTATCTATCTATCTATCTATCTATTGACCAATCTATCTGTCATATATATGTCTACCTATAATCTATCTATCATGTCTATTAATCTATTATCTATCATCTGTGAATCTATCAATCTATCATCTGTCTATCTATCATCCCTCATCTGCTTATTAATTGATTATCTATTTATCTATCACCTATTTATTATCTATCATCTATCTGTCTGTATGTCTATTTATCATCTATCTTTCAATCTATCATCTAATATGTCTATTATCTATCTATCATCTATATGTCTGTCTATTTATCTACCTATTATCTATCTGTCTATCATTCATCATCTGTCTATTATCTATCTACCTATCTATCTGCAGACCCATTATCTTTCACCTTATTGGCTCTCTTTCTCTGCAGAGCCCTGACTGGTACATGAGGCATGTGACTCTGTCAAACTACTTGATCATTTCAAGCTTTAATTTCTTCACTGGCAGAATGACTAGTAGATTTATCTCATGGCATTGATTTAAGAATTAATGAGGTCATGCCCATTAAATGCTTAGCACAGTGCCTGGAACATAAGAAAAGTACTAAATAAAAACACTGGATAGTCGTGCCATATTTCCTCACATCGAAGGGATCCCTCCTTCGTCTGATGCACTGTTTATGAGCTCCGCTAAGAAAGAGGAAATGCCGCCTCTTAATTGTAAGAATATTTCAACTGGGAGAAATGTTCTGATTCCCACAGACGCTAAACGGACAAGCCATGAGGACGCAATGTGCCTCCGTATTCTGACTGGTGGCTCGGCGTAGTTTCTCTGGCCCCATGGGATTCGCTGTAAAACCACAGTGACGCACGTCTGTGGGCTGAAGGGAGATGACTCTTGTTGGGGGTTTATAGATGCCAGGCCTTAGTCCCCTCTCCATGTACGGCCACGATCCTTGTACGAAGAGTGAGGAGGGCTGGGACCAGCGCTCACCAGGTCCTTCTTGGTGGGACAATGATAAGCCCATTTGACAGATGGAGAGACAGAGGCTCACAGAGCTGGACATTTGCATGCACGTTTCTGATCACAAGGCAATTTTGTCTTTTACTTCTAGTCTATTTTGTGTATTTATTCTTTTTCTTTTTTAAAAAATGTTTAATGTTTACTTATTATTTTTGAGAGAGAGAGAGTGCTTGAGCAGGGGAGGGGCAGAGAGAGAGAGGGAGACCCACATTCTGAAGCAGGCTCCAGGCTCCCAGCTGTCAGCACAGAGCCCGATGCGGGGCTTGAACCCACAAACCATGAGATCATGACCTGAGCTGCACAGGCGCCCTTCATTCATTTCTTATGTCAGAACGGACCATGGATTTGAATGATTTCTGTCAACCGTTCATAACCCCTGACACTCCGGGTTTGTGTCACTGCTCACACACCCCAGATGTGCCCCGAGGGAGCCCCTTCACACCGCCCCGTGTCCTTTGGACATCATTCCGTCTTTCTCCAAGTGCCTTCATCCTTTTTGGCACGTCGGGAGATTCCAGGCTCCTCTTGTGTTTTCCTGCCCAAGCCCTGGGAGCAGACAGTTTTCTGAGGAGCCTCGGCTCCTTTCAGGGGAGGCTGGTGTCTGGGGGCCAAGACCCGTGGATGCGCTCTCCCACCCCACTTCCAAATACATCACGAAAAGGAGAGGCCACAGTCCTTTCTGGCTTTGACAGCTCTCGATAGAGTATCATTTTAATTCTTCATTCAGCAAATAAATTTCCTGAAGGGGGCCATGGAACCCCAAGACCCTCTTCATCCCCTTGCATATTTCTTTGTATTCAAGACTGGCAGAGAGGGGAAGCACCTGTGTGTCCGTCTCTCCTTCGAGCTGCCTGGGGATAGCTAGCCGTTCCGGAAGGGCATGGAAGGGACAGAAATTCCTAAAAACTGTCTGGACCCATTGTGAGCCAGTAGCATCCTCTGGTCTTGAATATTTTGCTTCCAGCTCCCTTCTCTCTCTCTCTCTCTCTCTCTCTCTCTCTCTCTCTCTCTCTCTCTCTCAGGCCCTAAGGATTCTGAACTGTACTGCTCCTTGAGACACAGATGAACGGGGCAGACGAAACCCTTGCCCTGAGGCAGCTGACCTTCCAGCCGGGGACAGACAGTCCCCGAGTAATTAGTAAACAGATATTACCAGTCGTGATGCCTGCTAGGAATGGGGAGGGAGTGAGCCGCGACGCGGAAAAATCAGGGGACATGATGGTGGTGGAGATGCAGCTTAATTTATTTTTATTTTTATTATATTTTTGTTTTAGAGAGACAGAGAGAGGAAGGGAGAGGGACAGAAGGAGAGAGAGAGAGAGAGAGAATCCCAAGCAGGCTTCGCGCTTAGCACAGAGCTTGATGTGGGGCTCAATCCCAGACCCTGGGATCATGACCTGAGCTGAAATCGCTCAACTGGCTTAGCCACCCAGGCGCCCCAGCAGCTTAATTTAGAGAAGCGTCCAAGGAAACTTGGCTGAGGAGGAGAGCTGGAAGATGAGAAGGATCCTCGGGGAAAATGAAGGAGGGAAACTGCAGGCAGAGGGAAGGGCACTTGGGGATGCCCAGAGGCCGGGAGAGCAAGCGACTGGAAACCAGGGAGGCCGGTGCGGTGGGGGAGGGGGGAGAGAGAGGCATAGCGTGAGGCCAGATCGCACAGACCCACCGTGGCCGTGAGGGTTTGGGTTGGGACAGTGCAGAAACCCCGAGAACAGGGAAGCACATCTGGTAATTGAAAAGATGAAAAAATAGTAATAAAGTGCTCATTCGCAGGCAGCCGCGAAGAAGAAAATGGATGGCGGCCAGGCAGACCGTATGCACTTGGCTAACAGAATTAATCATGTTCCGTGTGGCACAGGACAAGAACGACAAAGCACAATAAAACATTTAAAGACGAGAGTGGATTTTAATTTTAGGAGGCGTCTAAAACAATATGATAATGATGATGGCCAAGTTGGCCCCGTGAATGCAAAATCCAAATAGGACACAAATTAAAATCATAAATAATATTTAATTTGCGCTATCACTGCATTCACAAAAGTCATACTGATGAAAAAGTTATTAGATGAATCAAGTGAACACTCTCATATGTCTGGAATATTTAGTGGACCAGGGAAACGCTAGCAGAAGGAAAAAAACAATCCATAACACGATGTTCGAGTTGGAAACTGGATGGGAACGTTTATGATTTTCAACTTGTGTTTACGGAGCGAACCACGGGCCGTATTTCCAGGCCCGTGTAGCTGGATGAGGACAAGACGGATCTTTAAGAACTTGTCATTAGTGACATGCGGTTCCTTTAAAGTTGTTTTGTAAACACCGGATCCCGGCGACGGTTTGTTACTGAGCCTTGAGCTCCAGGGCTTGGAGGACCTCGCTCTGCTCTCACCTACGGTCTCTTGTGTGCGTCATACTTCTGTGAACTTGGGTCCCAAGTCCAGGGAGCGCACCTGGACCCTGAGAGGGGCCAGGGGAGGCACCAAACGGAGGACTGACGCTGCGACAACAGCCATTAACTTGCGGAATATGAAGTATGACCATGGGGAACGTGAAGGCAGACTCCTGCCTGCGAAATGCAGACAGAACCAGGAACCGGAAGGGAGGGAGTGACCACCGCCCTGGATGCGAAACTAAAAACGTCAGCGCAGGGGGAGGGGTGACAGCTGGCTGGGCGTGGCCACGATCCCGACGCCTGGGGAAGACGCCCAGAAAGGAAATGCCGCGCGCTCTGTCGCCATGAAGGCCGTGGTGGCCTTCCGCAAGTGGCGCTGGGACGGACGTGTCGTTCCACGGGGTGTCCTTGGATGAGCCTTCCCCAGTCCCAAACCTAAGGACCCCAAATGCTTTGGGGAAGACGCAGAGATGCTGTGGGCTTTGCCAACCCCGGGAGGTGTTGTGACGGAGTCTGCAGGTTCTGGGGTCAGGAATTAAAAGCCAGTGATGAGGGGCGCCTGGGGGGCTCATTTGGTGAAGCGGTGAAGCGGTGAAGCTTCTGGCTTCGGCTCAGGTCACGATTTCGCGGTTTGTGGCATCGATCCCTGAGTCGGGCTCTGTGCTGACAGCTCGGAGCCTGGAGCCTGCTTCGGATTCTGTGTCTCCTCTCTCTCTGCCCCTTTCCCACTTGCTCGCTCGCTCGCGCTCTCTCTCAAAAATAAATAAGCATTAAAACAAAACAAAAGCCAATGACGAGTGGCATCAGACTCGTCTCCGAAGCGAGCACCTTAGGGGATGTGCCCTCTGGGTGGCATGGCCCGTGGGGTCAGGGGTGTCCACTGGACTCTCTGGTGAGGGCCAGCGCCCGGCAGCCACGTCCCTTCCCCTGGCTTCGCTCTTCCCTGGAAACGGGCGGTGGCCCGGCTTTCTCGGCGACATTCCAAACGGGCCCTCGCCGCCCGCCCACAGCGTTAGTCCCACACCCGCCCGGGTCCCCTTGCTGGGCCGCCTCCCCTCCCCGCGCCCATCTTCCAAGGGGCAGCCGAGTGATCCTCCCAAATTGCACATAAAGCTGCCTAAGGCCGCGGTTTTCAGCCTCCGAAGGAAAAACACCATGTACCGCTTTGATAAATAATGATAATAGCTACGGTTTAGTAACAGAGAGGATTTCTGTTTAGGGAGCACTTCCGGTGTGCCTTGTTAATCCGCTCAAGCCTCATGGTCACGTCACCCTCAGGTGCCTTCTGTTTGCAGGTGCCGCAGCGCCCCGCGGGCCGTGGTGTCACAGCTGGCCCAGATCCTGGTGTGACGGGGACTGTCCGGCATGATGGGGGGCGGCCTCCCTACCGAACACTCCCTCCCGCCCTTCCAATTCCAGCCCCTCTCCGGGGGGCTGGGTGTCCCTCTAGGCGGGGGGCGGCCCCCTCTGGTGCACGTACACACCGGCGCTGCATTGCTCGGGGGGTCCTTGCCTGCACCTGCAGGGAAAGTCCAGTTTCCCCCCCATGGCTTCCAAGGTCTGCTCAGGTGTCCACGTCTGGCTCTTCTAGCTTTTTCCTCTCCTTGTCCTGTTCCCTGCCCTTCCACCTTGCTGTTCCTTCCCTCCTCTCTTCTGATTCTTGCTCTTCCTGGACACTCAGCATAAGCTCCACCTCTCCCAGGAAGCCCTCCTCCATATCCTGGGTTGGATGAGGGGCCCCACCTCCACCCTCCCTCACGACCCTCCGACCAGGATGCTCCCCGGTTTTCTCTCCCCCAACCCCCACCGAACTGTGCGTTCTCAGAGGGAACGGGCTGTGTCCCACCTACTCACTCAGCAGGTAGCTCTTGAGCACCTGCTATGCGACAGGCCCCGTGTACTGCAGGTACAGCAGAGACAAGAACAGACAAGGCCACACGCTTATGGCAACTACCTTTATGGAAAGACGTCGAAATGGAAACTTTGGACAAGATCCCAAGATGAAACAGACAGTACATCCCAAAGAGGCCCGGTGAGGGCCTTGTTCTCGGGGCGAGAGCACCTGTTGCTTTGGCGGGTGGGTACACACGGTCTTGGGATCGGGGGGCCTGGCCTCCATATCTACGCTGGCACCTAACTTGCTGTGTGCCTTTGAGCAGGTGACGTGGCTTCTCTGAGCTGCATAACGTGGTTAACGATTCAGACTCTGTAGGTTTGGGAAGGGGACTAACATGGGAGTGGTCGCCGGGCCCTTGGCTGGAGGTCAGCCAATGAAGACCCTCTGCCGACCCCTCCCGCCACCTGCTGAGCTTGGTCATTCATCCGGCCAGACCTCAGTTTGGTTTGGAGGTAGCAGGTGCTCACAGGCATTCCTGAGCCCTAGGCCCCCTGGGCCGGCGTCTTCTGCACCTCTCTCCCAGGGGAGCGGGGGTGGGGGGGAGGTGTCTGAGTCGTCCTCCTGAGGACAGAACAGCAATTTGCACACCTGCCACCAACGTATGAGATTGTCCAGGTCTCCCTCCAGCTCCCAGCCCTCCCTTTATTATTCTGCTAAATTGCTCGTAAGGTGAGAACAGGAGGATTTGGTTTTAAAGAATCCATCAAAAACAAATGTCCAACAACTAGAAGCAACCGAGGTGTCCTTTACTGGGCCAATGGATAAAGAAACCGTGTTTCATCTGGACAGTAGAATACCATTCAGTGATGAAAAGAAATAAGCTCTCGAGCCACAAAGGCATGGAGAAGTTGTGAACGCATACTGCTAAGTGACAGAGACCAGTCTGAAAAGGCTATACGTTGTAGGATTCCAACCATATGACGTTCTGGAAAAGACAAATTCTGGAGACATTACAAAGATCCGTGGTTGCCAGCGGCTGGGGGAGGGAGGGAGGAGTAGGTGGACCACAGGGGAGTTTTAGGGCGAAACTTTTCCATACGATGCTAGAATGGTGGGTACACGTCATTATGCATTTGTCCAAACCCATAGACTCTACAGTGGACCCTAATATAAACTGTGGATTCTAGTTAATAATAATGGATCAAGATTCATTCATCAGTCACCTGTGGTTGATGCAAAATGTTAATAGTAGGGGAAACGCTGAATGTAAGAGGCAAAGAGATATGTGGGAACCCTCGGTACTGTGCACTCAATTTTTCGGCAAACCTAAAATTGCTCTCGAAAATAGAGTCTATTAATAACATTTAAAAGAGAAAAAAGAGGGGTGTCTGAGTGGCTCAGTTAAGTGTCTGACTTAGACTCAGGTCATGATCTCATGGTTTGTGAGTTCGAGTCCTGCATTGGGCTCTGTGCTGACAGCTCAGAGTCACTTAGGATCCTCCATCTCCCTCTCTCTCTGCCCCTACCCAGCTCTCACACACACACATACACACTCTTTCTCTCTCTGAAATAAAAGTTAACATTATTAAAAAAAAAAGAGAGAGCTAGGAAAAAAGAGAGATTCCCTTGGAAGAATATAGATCTCATGTAAGGAGGTGCTGAGGACCCTCCAGTGGGATTTCAGGTTGGAATTCTTAAGCTGTACAAGAAGGGCCTCCGCTGAGCCATGGGGCCGTCTGTACCCTTCTCCATAAGTTTGTGGCTGGAGTTCAAACCCTGGAACTGGTTTTAACCCCTGGCCAGTCGCCTGCAGAAGGAGTAGAGCTGCTCTGTCCAGTAGACACAATGGTGAACCACCACGAGACTGTGAATTGCTTAGTAGCCACATTAAATAAAGAGAAATAATCTTTAGTTGTATAACTTATGTAACCCAGTTGTCCAGGACATTATTATCATTTCAACATGTAATTAATATAAATTAAAGAGATATTTTGCATTCTTTTTCGGGTACTAAGTCTTTGAGATCTGGCAAGTATTTCACACGGACATGTCGTCTCCCAGAACCAGCCAGATTTCAGGTGCTCAGTAGCATCCTGCGGCCCATGGCTACTGTGATGGTAGCACTGACGGCCACAGAACAAACAATCTGGAGCCAGCGAGCTGAGTTCTGGGAGGAAAGGGTGGCTTCTCCCCACCCGCCGCTCCTGCCTGCTTTGTTCCTTTCTGGGGTGAGGATGTGCCAATTAAAAATTAATTTTTTAGAGTTGCTCCTGTCTCACAAACTCCTCGGGGGCAAGTGTTTGTGCCCAAGGCTCTGTCTGCAGGAGGCAGAGGCGGCCCGGCTCAGGGGAGCTGCTGCGGCTTCATTCCACCAAAGCTGTGGATTTTCTCTCCTTTCCCATCTTCATTATTGTTTTTTTTGTGTTTGAGAGGGAGTTAAACGTAAGCAATTTATAGGGGATCATGTAGCCGTAGCCTATCTCTGCCCCACATGAACCTCTGAACCCCCAGTAAGGAGAATTCTCCTGGCCATGCCACCAAGACAAATGGGACTCTGATTGTTTGCCCCTTCTGAGACCAGGAGAGCAGCTGTTACCTGGTGCCTCGGCAGCTCCTGGTGCCTGGGCAGCTCCTTCCCCTCTCCTGCCCAGGACAGGCATCAATAATTAATCTCAGCTCTCTGATGCAGCTTCCCAGGACAGGCATCAGTAGTCGATCTCAGCTCTCTCTCTGATGCAGCTTCCCAGGACAGGCATCAGTAGTCGATCTCAGTTCTTTCTCTCTCTGATGCAGCTTCCCTGCGAGTCCCTCTTTCCTGCTCGGGGCCAACAATACTGGTGGACAGGAGACAGTCCCCAGGCAACCCCAGTTTGCTCTCCCTGCTCTAGGACATTTTTCCCCCATCTAATCTTTTTCACTTTACTTCTCATTGTTCCCTTCTCCTGTGGACTTCATATTCCAGTAGCATCGAAGGATTCTTCATTTCCTCCAATACCCAGGGGTGCTACCCACGGTTGAGCAGATTGTTCACTGTGCAAGGGCACCCCAGCTGAGGGGTCAGTAGAGCACGACATCCAGCCCAACGTCCACTCACGGAGCCATGCGCCTTCGGCTGAGGACATGTGCGTCTGGGTCAAGGACACCTCTTGTCTAGTTTACACAAAGGCATATGTGTGCTGACACTGGCCTGGGAATATCCCGTCTCCAGGCCTCTGCCTGTGCGGCTCCTTTTACCTGGGATGCCCCTTCCTCACCACTCTGTCCCCATCCTTGACGTCTTGTTCCAGTGTCTTCAAACTTCCCAGGAATAACGGCAAGCGCAGGAGCTTCTGCTTCCTCGGGTCCCTCACTGGGCTCAGCTCAGTCATTCTTAGGTAAGAACTTAGCGGGTCCCTTTTTGTCCACGTGGAGCTGTGAACTGGAGCCTGGAGTCTGTGTCTGAGTTTTCTCCGGATCCCGGTGCCAGCCTGGGGCCTGGTCAAGTGCACTGGCTTGGCTGAGGGTGGCATTTCTGAATGGTGAGGCTGGCAGGCCGCAACAGCTGGTAGTGCGGGCAGGGAGCTCTGTGGACGCTCGTCCCGTGCCCCGTGCTGCCCATACGCATCCCACACGCCACCTCATTTAACGCTCGCAACAGTGCTCTGAGCTCAGGGCTGTTATTGCCACCTTGGTCCATGGATGGGGGTTGGAGGGGTGAAGAGCTGAGTCCCAGGAGGCTGAGACCCTGCCCGGTGGCTTGGGGCTGGGCATGGGAAAAGGCCCCCCTGCCCTGGGCTCCCGCTCACCACTTTTTGCCAGAGCGTGCTCGCCTCCCGATGGGTCAGGTTTTCCAAGGTCGCTGTGGAGAGGAGAGGTGGTCGGCCTCGGTCAGCAGTGATGACAGTCACGGCAGTGGGATCTGGGACTGAGGCCACTTTCTCTGCCACACGTTGTTCTAAGCACTTTCTGTAGGTCGCCTGACTTGTGCGTGCTGCTCTGTGCCCAGCACCTGGCACACGTCTCTGAGTAGGTGTTTGTCTCTTTCTCCCCCTGCCCTCCTCCCCCCCGCCTCCCGCCCCTTCCCCAAGCAGTAAGCTTAGGCCTGAGGCTGCCCCAGCTAGCAAGTGCCTGAGCCAACACTCCCTGGGCAAAGCTGGCCTCTGGCTCTGCACCCCGTGGCCTCTCCAAGCCCCTTTCCACACAGCAGGGAGTCTGGGCTGTTCCTACCTTCCAAGACCTAAGCCAAGCCCTGCGGAAGGCGGAGGATTGCCCACCGGGTTGGCCTGTGGGCCCTGGAGGCAGCCAGTCTTGTTCGAATTCTAGCTCTCTGCTACTTACCCATTGAGAGTCTTGGGCGAGTTGCCTAACCTGTGTCTCAGTTTCCTTGGCTCTAAAATGGGCACGGCACCAGCTGGTCTCTGCTGCTGCAGCTGAGGCAGAGTTTGAGTAAGGCCGTGCGCCCAGCACCTCCGTGCTCAAGCGTTGTTGTTAACCCTTCAGGCAGAGGACGGGGCTGTGCAAGCCGTGGCTTCCCCTCTCTGGGTCTCAGTTTCCTCATCTGTCACAGAAGCCTGAGCCTGTACGCGGAATTCACTTCATCGCTCCCCAAACCAGTGCAAGTACCCGGGCTGTGACAGCCCTTTGCAGGGTGTTAGGGATTCAGTCCCGATTGAGCGCCTGGCCTGTTTCTAGGAATTTGCTTGGAGTGGAGCCCTGAAGCGTTTTTCCGGAGCCCCCACGGTATGCAAGGAAGTGCGTTATTCTGGGCAGAGGGATTGTCACTGGACGCTCAGGTGGATCTTCATCTAAAGAGCCAGAGGGGCGCTGGGGCAGAGGGTAGTTGTGCTGAGTCCCGGTGGGCTGGGGTGGAGCCTGGCCTCAAGGGCCTGGGCCTCTCCTGGTCACCTGCTGGGACCCAGGGCTGGTGTCACGCTGGCTGAGCCCGCATGACCGGCACTGTGGTCCCCAAGTTCGAGCACAGAGAGGGCAGGTGCGGGGCTCCGTGCAGGATTTCGGGTCATGACAGCTGTGCCCCGCGCTGCCTCCCCGCCTCGCCACAAACACAGAAAGAGCTTGGGGGAAACGCTCCTAAATAAATCATAAATACAGGCAGAAGAACAATCTAGAAGACGCCTGCTTCATTCAGGACTTTTGACAGGTGGGCTCTGGGTGCCTCTGCCTTCCGCGTGTTGCCATAGGAATGTGAAGTCAACTCACCGCCACCAACTGCTGCTGGAAAGTTCTCGCATCCCCTCTCAGCTGCCCTCAGCTCTCCTGGGACTTCCTGGGAGCCAGGTCCTACTTAGCTTAGGCCCCCATTTTGGGGGAAGTGGCTGGGGGTCTGAAAGGGCCTGAGCATGTGGGCTCTGGTGCCAGCCGCCCAGGTTAGAATCCTCGCCGAGCCTCGGTCTCCTCCTCTAGAAAGTGGGCGTAGGGACGGAGCTGGGCTGTGGAAGCTCAGAGGCGTGAGGCACACACCGTGCTCCATCCAGGGGGAGCGCTCCACGGACGCGGGTCAGGTTATCGCTGTGCTCGGGCCTGGGGAGGAGACAGAGGGTGGCCTCTGTCCCAGGGGTGCTGCATAGGAGAGGCTGTGAGCTCAGTGGGAGACGGGGGGTAGGAGGGAACCAGGAGGGCTGAGCCCTCATGGTGTGTTTGGGTTCAGTCTCTGCCCGGACTCCCACAAGCCTTAGTTTGCTCATCTGCGCAGTGGGCGGATTGCTTCATTTGAGGATCTCCTAGGCCTATTCCTTGGGCCCCTAGAGAGGCACTGGTCTGGGAGCAGGCTGGGAGATTGCGGGGGGCGGGGGGGTGTCTCCAGCCACAGGGACAGCTTGCTAGGAAAAGAGGACCCAGCTCAGGCACGTCGCCCTCATCCCACTCCTGCAAGGGCCTGGGCACACACCTCCCTGCCCTGCCCCATCCTCTGTCCTGACCTTGGCCCCTGCCTGGCTGCCCTCCGTCCCAGCACCTCCCAACAGGCCTCAGCCCCCAAGGCCTCCGTTCGGCTCTGCCTCCCCCAGGACTGGCGCGTCAGCCAGGAAATGGGACCACACTGGTTGTTCCAGGAGAGTGGCCCCGGCAGAAACAAGTGTTCAACATCACACCCATTAGCACGCTTATCAGCAACAAGTAAGATGGGTGTTGGTAAGGATGCGGAGGAATCAGAGCCCTCACGTCTTGCTGGGTCCGGGGGGAAGGGTGTGTACAATGGCGCAGCCACTGGGGAAGATGTTACGGCAGTTTCTCTAGAATGAAACATCGGATTATCATATGACCCAGCGGTTTACTGGGCGTATACACAAGAGAAGTGACAACAGGGGCTCAAACCCGTATTTGTCCCCCCACCTTTAGAGCAGGACCGTTCACACAGAATCCAAGGTGGAGGCAGACCAGGGCTCCATCAAGGGGCGAGTGGGCAAAGTGAGTGAGGTCCATCCAGACAACGGAGTATTATTCAGGCTTCCAAAGGAGGGACACTCTGACGCCTGCGACAGCGTGGAGGAGTCTGGAGGGCAGCGTGCTCAGCGAGATAAGCCAGTCACAGAAGGACGAATGATCCCGCTGGCACGAGGTGGGAAGAGGAGGCAGAATCAGAGAGACAGAAAGTGCACGGTGGGGGCCAGGAGCTGGGGGCCGGGGTGGGGAGGGACGGAGTTTCACTGTTGCAAGAAGGGAAGGTGCTGGGGGTGAGGGCTGCGCGACCGTGCGGATGTGCTCGGTGCCCCGGAGCTCGAAAATGGTTGAGATGGGGAATTTTACATACATTCTAGCACAATTACAAATAAAGAGGTGTTCCCTGGCTGAGTCATGACTTGAAGGCTGGAAAGAGCACCCTAAGGTGTCCGGGGATCAGGCAGCTGTCCCTGGGGTGACAAGGAAGAGGGTGCAATCACAGACACTTATGTGGCCGAGGCGTGGGTGCTGCGTGGGCGCTGGGGTCTTGCGGGGGAGGCTGGCCGGCCATTCTGGTTTGCACAGAGCTGGGGGGAGGTCCTGGGACCTGGGATTTCAGCACTAAGGTTGGGGGTCCTAGCCCGGGGCGGAGGGAGGTTGGTGCAGCAGGTGTCGAAAAGAAAACAGACTGGATACAGCTTCTGCCAGAGGAAGAAGTGGCAGAATGGGGGGGGGGGACACCCAGAGGACAGAGGACCAGGAAGCAGACAGGAGGCAGAGGCCCCTTCCTCCCCCGAGGCCGGCAGGGCACTGCAGGCAGCTCAGACCCCCCGCATGCAGGGAGAGAAGGTGGACTGGAGCAGGGACCTTGTAACCCTCTTTGCTGCCCCCTCCCCACTCACCCCCACCCCTCGCCTGCCAGGCTCCGGGCTCCCCATCCTGGCCCCAAACCTCTTGCTGGTCATTTCTCTCATTGAATTTTGGGGCACTGACCCTGTCACCCCCCAACTTGGATCCTGCGCTTCCCAAGGGTAGGCTGGGACTGTGCCTGATTCATTCTGTTAGCCCGATAATCAAACTATCGATTCCCTATCACACGCCTGGCACGGCAATGAGGCTTTTCTAAGTGCGGCGTTTTAACTGTGGCTGCAGGTCCCACCCCGTTACGTGGTTGGGGAGATTGAGCTCAGAGACTGGAGGTGCTTTGCTCAAGGCCACACAGCTCTGTACGAGGCAGGGGGTTAAGGAAGCTGGGTCATGCTCTGGCCGCTCCTACCCGGGTGAGGCCCCGGCTGCTGGTTGCTCAGTTTCACTTGTGAGTTACGAGTCCAGCAGGAAAGGCGGGGACAGGGGACGCGGCCTGCCGCCCGTCTTTCTGGGGAGTCTTCCCCTCCGAGTCGGCCTGAGCAACCGAAGGTGCAGGTGTTTTTTGTCTTTCTCGTGGAGCTGGGATGTGTTCTCACCTCACCATCCTGTGACGGCCCGCGGTGAGAATTAATTTCAGGGAAGGTGAGACAACGCAAGACAAGCGGCTCTGAGTTTTGCATAAAAATAAAATGTGGGCTTGAATGAGGCTGGAGATCCATCATTTCTATCTGACGTGCAGAAGGTTTTTCCTTCTCCGTGTGAGCAACCCGCCAGAGATCTACGAGCCGGATTCTGGGCAGGGTGCTGGGCTCCCCCGGAGGGGGGAGGGGGTTTGCTCCGAAATGGGGGGCCGCGAGGGGCAGCGAGCGGGCGCCAGGAAGGAGGAGACGGCCTTGAGCATAAACGTGACAGATGCCCCGGTGTAAGAGGTGACAATTCGCCTACACAGTGAAACGGTGCTGTCAAGACATCAGGGTATTTGGGGACTGAATTCAGAAAGGAGGTGTTTGAAAATGCAGGCAGTCGGGAGCCCCTCTGGTTGTCTCAGAGCTTCTAGAAGTGATGTTTTGTAATTTTGCCTTATGATCTGTGAGGGTTTATCATGGCGCTAATCGGCCTAATGATGACGGGAACTCAGTCATTCCCACTTAGATGCCAGGCTTTAAGTAATCATAGGCGCTCAGCAGGCCCCTCGGCTGTGCGCCGGGGGGAGGGGGGCCTGGGGTGATCGCCCCTCTGCCTGCTTCTGCTAAATGAGCTCGGCTCCCACCGGGCTGGGGAAACAGCCCCCCAGTCTCCCCGGGATCCTTCCTCCGCCTCCTGGTCCCAAAGCTGGAGAAAGGACCGCTTGTGTGTCCGCCCACTGGGCGTGGGCTCTGGTCATCCGAAGAGGGGACGGTGGCCCAGGGCCCCTCCAGGGTCGCCTGGTGCCCAGTCTGGTTCCTCCGAGTTGCCAGTCTTCACACGAAAATTTAAAGCCCCGTGTTTATGATAATGCCCTTGTTCCCATGGCCACCAGTGAACTCCACAACCAAGATTAATGGCGAACCATCGAGACTGGTCCTAAAAGATGGTCCCTCTTGTGGATTACGGTCTGTCATGCGGCATCCATTAGCGCCGAGCGCAGGGTCCTCATCATGTTGGTATCATTGGGACCAGCGCACGCACTGCAAGATGGCATTTCCACCGCACATCAGCGGATCATTTTGCCACTGCTCAAGGCATCGTAAATTGGACTTATAGTTCAGCTGCTGGCATAAATAAGTCCCTTTGATAGTTAGTGGAAGACGTTATGACACTCCAGGGTACAGGAGGGGACATTGGCACTGTCATTTTTTTTCTCCAGCCCTGGCACCCTGGTGCCTGTGATCTTTCTGAAGATTCAGGGCACGCGCTCTTCATTACGACTTGGGCACCAGGGACTTGTTTTTTTTGCAAGATTAATGAGCGCCACGGAAATTCTCCAGCGCATCTCGATAATTAAGTCTTTGTTTATCAAAAAACAAGTTATATTAGGAGCAGAAAATTCGCAGTAATTATTCATAATTCTAACAATTCAAGTATAGCTACCTCATTTGCCTGGGTAATTCTGCTTTTTAATTTCTTGCATACATTTGCATATTAATTTTGCCCGTCGGCTGCAGCAGGCTTGACAGTTTGCTACTATGTGATGGTTTTCACAGGGGTGCGACTCAGTTGGGTGGCATTTCGACTGGGTGCAATGATAAATTATGAATTTTCTAATTTGCTGCATAATGAAGTAACCCCTTCCAACCCAATTAAAAAGAATCACCAGGATCTGGGTTTTTGGTTGGCTTTTTTTTTTTTTTTGGTAAATCTATATTTTCCAGGTATTTGGTCTCATTTTCTTAGCCGTTCATAAACACGGAATACATAATTTTGCTCTTAAAAGGAAAAATGTCCGTCAATGCTTGCATCGGCAGCTTTCTGGATGAAGGGACTTTCTGTGCGTCAAAGGGGGCCCAGAACTGGGACTTCTTGGGACTTTGGTTGGCGGCCCCTTTGTGTGTGTGGCCGTCAGGGTCATGGGTCTGGCTGGGTGGCCTTGATGAGCATGGTGGCGGGAGGTGGCTGGGGGGCAGAGGGCTGGCGGACAGCACGTGTCCGAAGGGAGAGACGATCGAGGTGCCTTCTAGCTGTTGGAGCTTCCCCCACCTGATTCAGTGCCAGCACTCTAGAAGCCTCTTGCCGTAAAAATCAACCAAACCGAAAGACTGACGCCGACGCAGCGTGCCTGGCCGGGCTCCGCATGGAGCCGGAGACACACTCTGACCCCGGGGATCAGACCGTCGCGGCCGGCAGGGCTTTGGCATTGTGTTGTCCACACCAGGACTGCCGAGCTGGGCAGAACATTAGGCGGCGGGCCTTGTGCCTTTCTGCCTTTCCAGAAGGTTCTGGGGTTAATGCAGGGAGGGTCTTCTGGTGGTGCAAAAAATGAGAAGCTCTGTACAGTCGTGTTGTGACTCTGATGTAGACCGTCCCTGTGAGGGGTGGGGTCGGCACACAGCTTGGCTTCGCTGGCAGCCCCGTGGGGATGGGGGGGGGGTAGAGCTGGAGCGTGGCGGAGGGGGGGCCTCAGAGGGTCCGCCCGGCAGGACGATTTCCTCTGCACCCCTCCTTCCCACAGCACGTGATGGGGAACCCTCTGCTCCCCGCAAAGCACGTTGTCACCCTTGGATGCACCTGGATCCTTGGGCAATGGGGATGACCCCAGATTGGAGGATGCAGTTCTGTTCCATTGTCTTCCATTCCAGTCGTGTCGTTACCGGGTGTGGACCCATGGCGCCTCTGGGCTCGCAGGACTCACACAGTCCAGCTGGTCCAACTTCTGTTGTGTTTCTTCAGACAGCATGCCCGTGAAGCAATGCCCAGACTTCTCTTGCATACCTCCAGTGATGGGGGGCTCACTGCTCCCTGGCGCAAGCTACTCTGTCTAGTGGTAGTTCTACTTTGTTAGAAATCACCGTCAAATGTGCCTTCTTATTACTTCTTCCCACTGGCCCTGTTTCCTCCCCGACTTTTCTCATTCAATATATGCTTGTTGCTTGTTTTCTGGAGGTATATAGAATTTTTCTAGCCAGACCATGTGGCCGTAAGGTTCTTACATTATTCAGAATCAGCTGTGCCTGGTGTAGGGCTAGTTTTACAGTTGCTGCTAAAACACCAGTGGCTGGCTGTTAGTTAAGCACTAACATAATTTTGCTGTGCAAAAGTCAATCCCGAGAATTCAAATGGATAGTGGGAACGGGCAGAGTTAGGACGCACCTCACAGAAAACGTCCTGGATTAGCCCCAAATCAAACAACCTCACTCTTCTTTTTTTTTTTTTTCCCTAATGTTTATTTATTTGGAGAGAGAGAGGGAAAGTCCAAGTGGGGAAGGGACAGAGGGAGAGGGAGAGAGAGAACCCCAAGCAGGCTCTGAGCTGTCAGCACAGAGCCGGATGTGGGGCTTGAACTCACAAACTGTGAGATCATGACCTGAGCCAAAAATCAAGAATTGGACGCTTAACCGACTGAGCCATCCAGGTGCCCCAACAGCCCCTTCTTAAAGTCTCTGGAGAGAGAATATGAATCAGGTGTCTTTTTTTTTTTTAATAGTTATTTATTTTAGAGAGAGAGAGGGAATGAGTTGGGGAGGGGCATTGAGAGAGGGGGACAGAGGATCCAAAGTGGGCTCTGCTCTGTCAGCACAGTGCCCGACGTAGGCTCAAACCCTCAAATTGTGAGATCGTGACCTGAGCTGAATGAAGTTGGGCGCTAACTGACTGAGCCACCCAGGGGCCCCCAGCTACCTCTTTCATGCTGTCCTTATTGCCTTCTGGAAGGTCCCAGTACTCACCTTTTTAGGCAAACTGTGAGCTCGCTAAGACCTAAACACTGTCCTCAGTACATATTTATTGGCAAATTCATGTGTCCAGGAGGCCACCAACTATACAATCCTCATCTATTTTGGTTATTATTATGTTTTTAATCTGTGAGGGGATCTTGTAACACTTAGTCAGTATTAACGGGGTTTTAGCTGTATGCTGGCTCCTGCTCTTTTTGGGTGAGAACAGGCCTCGTCCCTGACCTCAGGGACCTTCGTGGTTTAGTTCAAAAGAAGGGCTGGGTCATAGACGTGAGTCGTGGGCCCTGGAGCCCGGGGTTCGTGGAAGGGTTTCAGGGACAGAATTCCCATGGCCACCTCGTGAAAGGATTACACAGACAACACAGTTACTAAGCCCTCTCCACACGTCAGGCACCGTTCCAAACACTTTACATGTACCAAGTTACTGATAATGCAGAGGCTGTTTCCAGTCCACATGGCAGGGAGGAAGTGTGGGAAGGCCTCCCGGAGTAAATTAAGGATGCCCAGTTAAATCCGAATCTCAGATAAATAACACCCTTTTTAGTATAAGTATGTCCCAACTATTGCATGGGGCATCCTTAGACTATTTTTTAAAATCGTGTAGCTGAAGTTCAAGTATACCTGGACGTCCTGTATCTTTATTTGCTAAGTATGGCGACTCTCAAGTGAGGCCCAGAGACGTTTGGTCACTTATTCCAAATCCCACAGCTAGTAAGTGGTTATGAGGCTGCTTTACATTTTTATTTACTTATTTATTTTTATTTTAGAGAAAGAGAGTGTGAGCAGGTGAAGGGGATGGGGGTAGAGAGAGAAAGAGAGAGAGAGAGAGAGAGAGAGGGGGGCTCTTAAGCAGGCTCCACGCTCAGTGAGGACCCCCCCACAGGGCTAGATCCCACGACCCTGGGATGGTGACCTGAGCCAAAATCAAGAATCAGGGGGTGTCTGGGTGCCGCAATCGGTTAAGCATCCGAATCCATGAGTTGGAGTCCCGAATCAGGCTCTGCACTGCTGGCTTGGGATTCTGTCTCCTTTTCTCCCTTCCCCTCTCCTGCTTGTGTGTGGGTGCATGGGCTCTTTCTCTCTCTCAAAATAAACAAATAATTAAAAAAGATTAAAAAAAAGAGTCAGCCGCTCACACGCCTGAGCCACCCGGGCACCCTGAGTCTGCACTTCTAAGCCGCTCTGCTGGGCTGTGTCTCCAAGTCCGCTGTGTGTATCAGTTGAATGAACAAGGCATACAAAATGCGCGACTCACTGCCTAAGCACAGAGTGGGCTCCCTAAGTCTTTCCCTCTTCCCCACCTGCTTTACCCTTAGCATGTGCGGTTACTATGACTTGTTTTCCAGACTTCCGTCCTTCATCCCTGTACTAACGTCGCCGTGTTTTGCCATAGTCAAGTGTCACCTGTACTTTTATTTATTCGATATTATTCTTTAATTTTACACATAAACATGTTGGCTTAAAAAAGGAACTTTGATATCAAGATCGGAGGTGAAAGATCAGGATCCCGGGCCGTCAACTGAAGTTGACTGTAAAATGTACAATGAACACACGTCACATACTTCTCTCTGCTACAGGGTTAAGCCCGAAGCCCGCTCTTTGTTGAACGGGGAGCTTTGTGAACAGTATAAAGGTGTTAAAGCCATGCCAGCACTTAGTAGAGACTTTCTGCTGGATGGAATAAAAAAGGATAAAAGGTGATCGGCATGAGTTGCTGTTGTTATGCTGTTGGCCACCTGCAGTTATCTCCTGCGACCCTCGGAAGATCTGTCTCCCACTTTGGGGGGAGATGTGACTGGGATCTGCTAACAAGAACGAAAACAGTGTGTTTGGGCCACTCTCTTGTGCAGAATGCCAGGGACCCACAGAAGCTGCGGTAATGGGACCTGGGAGGCCGACGCCTTCCGGATCCGCCCCACACGGTGGCAAACTCCGCCAGGCCTGGGGGAACTGATGGGATCGAATGAATGCCTGCTTCACCTTTTGGCAACTATGGCTGCTTCCAACCAGCTCTGAGACTCTACGGCCAGGCGGTGTTCCCACCCACGCGCCTCGCTTGGTTGGGGGGCCTACAGCTGCCCTCAAATGCCAATTTTAGTACCTGGGAGGAAGAAGGGCAATTTGGGCTGAGAATGGCAATCTCACATCAATTTCATCCCTTGGTCCCAACACCCTAGCTCTCCAATAATAGACAGTAACTTACCAGTGGCTCTTAAGCCTCCTCTGGTATATTTTCTTTCATTTATGTATTTATCCATTGAGTGATTATACAACAATCATGTATTGCGTCCATCTTGTTGGATGCTAGAAATCCAGTAATGATGAAGACAAGAATCATGCCTTGGGAGACTACTGGTGGCCATTTTACTTGTTACTTCCCACTCATTATCTTCCTCAGTCCCTGAGAGCGTGTGCGGTGTGCATCGCTGAGATGCTTATGGAGGAGGGTGCATGGAGGAGAGACAGGAGCTCAGTCCTTGGAGCTGAGCCTAACTGTCATTTCTACGGGCCTGCATATTGTGGGGTGATAGCAACAGCTTCTAGAACTTGAAGGACCCAGACTCCTAATGTAAGACCTGTTTTAGGGTTGGACAGTTGGAGGTCTGGGCTGAAACGTTCATGAAACTAATTGATAGAGAGAGAGTATCGTGGAAAAACTTCCATGCATTTTGGGTCTTAAACAAAAATTAAAAAGCACATGAAGGAATTTAATGCAACAAAGAGACCGTTAGTATGTCTGTCACATGGAGGAATTCAAACCTAAGGAAATAGAAATCATGACCATAGCTACCATGTACAGAATATGAGTCTATGCTAAGCTCTGTTCCAAATGGCTTACATGTATCAATTCACGTAAGCTACATAAAAACTCTAATAAGTATCTATTATAAGTATTATAATTTTTAAGCAGAGGGAAATAGAGGCACAGTCAAGGTAATCTGAGATTATGTACCTAGTACATGACAGAGCTGGGATTGACCCAAACAGTCTGGCTCTCAATCCCTCAGGCTTAACTGCTATGTTACCTAAGCTGCTGTTGATAAATATACAAGGAATTAAAAATAAGTGTCTTTCTGGGGCACCTGGGTGGCTCAGTAGGTTAAGCGTCCAGCTTCGGCTCAGGTCATGATCTCGTAGTTTGTGGGTTTGCACCCCACTTCAGGCTCTGTGCTGACAGCTCAGAGCCTAGAGCCTGCTTTGGATTCTGTGTTTCCCTCTCTCTCTGACCCTCCCCTGCTCACGCTCAGTCTCTCTCTGTCTCTAAAAAATAAATGTTAAAAAAATAAGTATGTTTCAAATCCTCAACTAGATTAAGATCACAATATCATCTTTAAAGTAAAGAACAGCTTATTAAAGACAATAATCTCTAGGAAATATTGGAAATAAGAGTTATATTTTTTAAAAATTTGGATGTAATAAATAAGAGATTAGAGACAGCTGGAGAGAGAATTAGCAAATTGGAAGCCACAAGTGAACTGCAAGCCGTTCCCCAGCCCCTTGAGTGTGGCATAGAGTGAGACAAACAGATAACATGAGGAGGTGTGGAGCCATGGAGAGGGCAACCTGGAAGGTTTGAAGCAGTATACAAAACAAACAAACAAACAAACAAAGAACACCCACGTAGACATGGCACAGTGGGATTGTAGAATGGTAAAGGAAAAGGTAAAGAAAGAGAAGCAATCGGTCCTGTCAGTTGGGACAGTTACAAGTGTTTTATGTACCAGTGCCGTGCCGAGAGATCTTCACGTTTGTTTTCATTTTATCTTCTGGACCACATGCGTTAGTTTTTCTACCAAAGATGAGGAAGCTGAATTCCAGAGAATTTAAGAAATGGGCTAAGCACTCGATAAATCTGTGCTGAATGAAGATGTTGGTTTATGGCCAATTCAGGGGAAGGGTGTGGGGCATGTGTGGTCATTTGTGTTCTCAGAGCTTAATTTTTTCCCCTCTGGTTTTAAATGAAGATGATAAAAGCCAGTCTTTCTTACCTCATAGGACTATTTATACTGGTGTCTTTACAGGGAAGGAAGAAAGTAGGGAAAAAAAGAAGAAACCTGGTCCCTTTCACCCTGTTTCATGCTTTGAATCTGTGACCATGGGCTGTAGAGTTCCGCGGCTCTGACATCTTATGTTAACATTTTAAATTAAAATTTATTATTTTGGAGTAACACAGCAGGTGATATCCAAGTCCGTGCCGATGTAGGATTACACAGTACAGAAAATATATTTTTAGCTTCTCTTGTTCCCCCGTCAGCTCATATAAGCTGAGAGACAATCCCTCTTAATAATGTCTCCTTTGGACCTGTCTGTATTCATTTACACACTTTTATCTACGTTACTCTTTACATAAAGTGTAACCCATTATACATAATACATTCCAAATATTCGCAAGTGATAGTATGTTTGAAGAGTCTTCCTACAACAAGAATATATGTCAGTTTCATTCTTTACAACGACCTACCGCATAATATTTCACAGCACATAAATATCACTCTGTTACTTTTATTATTTCTATATTGAGGGGTATTTAGGTGGATCCTAGATTTCCTATTATGGAGAATGCTAACATTCACCTCCCTATCAATGCTCTTAGGGGTACACGTGTAATATTTCTGCAGGATATTGGTCAAGAAGGAACACTTTGGGGTCAAATTATTTTTAAATTTACAATTCAGTTGGATCCAATTCAATTTTCTTCCCCGCAGAAGCTGCAGTTGGAATTTCCTGGACATTTTCTCCGAGTGCTAATTTCCCCTTCCCTCATCAACGATGGAGTTTGCTTACCTTTGCAATGTTTGTCCTGGTCACTTTCTGGGAGATATCAGGTTATGGGATGAGGAGAAAGGGACCCACAGGCAATGAACAAATGAAAACCGGCATTAAGCAGAGGAGAAGAGGAAGGACACAAATGCTCACTCCTCCCTCTGCTACTGGGACCAGCCCACGCTGTCCCCTGCCGTCAGGGCGTCTAGAAGGGGAGTCAGGTAATCAGGAGGCGATCCCAGAGGGCCCTGTGGCTTGAATGCGGAGGTCCAGGGTGCTGTGGGTACTCAGAGCATGGCACCTGCCTGGGCTTGCGGACAGGTGCTATCTTCTGGGAGGGAAGGAGCACCGCGCAAGCTGAGCCCCCTTCCCAGATAGGGGGAGTAGGTCGAGAAAGGTGTGCAAGGTGGCATGCAGGGCGGGGAGGGGAGTGACCGGGAGATGGATTCAGTGCACAGGGCTGGAGGAGAGAACGCTGCAGGTTTACTGTGGCTGCAGCGGAATGGATGCGTGGGGGCTGGAAGGTCCCGCTGGGCATCAGGGAGCCGCCAGAGGTCTGTACCGGGAGCTGATTGGCTTATTTCTGCTCACTGTCCCCCGGGAGGAGCAGGTCTGGCTGCTTTGTGGAGAGTGAACTGGGGACCGGTGAGGGAGGCGACCAGGAAGCAAGGCAGGAGGTGGCCGAGGCAGGAGATGACAAGAGGCAGAGAACAGGGCCCGGCAGCGGGAGGCAGAGCAGGGGTGCATGGGAGAGAGGCGTCCCAGGGAGAGTCAGATGACCCTGATGGCGCCTGGGTTTCTGGCTGGGTCCCCGAGTGGGTGCAGGTGCTACAGGGAGGGTCCACGGGGATAGGAGTGGGCGGGCGACCTTCTCTTTGTGAAAAACATCTTACTTCTTATCATGTGTAATATCAAATATTAAAATTATAGACTGCATGCAGTTTATTACAAGTGCAATAATCTTTGTATTAGGTGATAGTTTAGAATCAAAAGTCTTGTGGGGAAACTACCTAAAAGACGTGTCAAAACCCATAGAAAAACTATGTGCATTCTCCTGAAAATAACAATAAGTACTTCTATAGACCTAAGAGATAGCAGATTTTACATTTGTTAGGTCATTTATCCTCATTATAAGTCTGTGAGGTAGGTATTTTTGTTCCCATTTTCTAATGAGGAAAGTGAGGCACAGAGAGGTTAAGTAACTTGCTCAAGGTTACCCAGCTTGTAAATGTCAGAGCTGGAATTTGAATGTAAGAAGCTGGATCTAGAGCTTTTTTAAAAAAATCTACCTGACTTCTTATTTGCTGCTTGGAGAGTATAAAGTATAAAGATATAATGAACATTCTGTTTAGCAAAGTAGGTACTTTGGTTTGAAGGGGACAGGGTTTGATGGGAAGGTCCACTCAAGGACTTAGGCTGTATTGGTATTTTGTGTCTTAATTTTTTTTAATGTTTATTTATTTTTGAGGGAGAAAGAGCATGAGCAGGGGAGCAGGAAAAGTGGAGAGACGGGGAGACACAGAATCCAAAGACAGGCCCCACCTCTGTTAGCACAGAGCCCGGCACAGGGCTTGAACCCATGAACCGTGCAATCATGATCTGAGCCTAAGTCAGTCATTTAACCAACTGAGCCACCCAGGCGCCCCTGGTGTTTTGCGTCTGAAACTGTAAGGTGAGTACATGGATCATGGTCTTTTGACCACCTCTATCTGTGCACAGGTTGGATATTTCAGAGCAAATGCTCATCTTCCGCCTGAAATCTTTATACACTTGGAACCCCTTTCAAAGTGTGCGGCTAAAATTAAGTGAATCTGAGACTCAGAAGAAGCACGCTTATTAAAAATCCAAAGTTAAATACTTCTCGATGTTGGCTTTGTCATTTTCTGGATTAATCTTAGTTGGAAATCGACAGTCTCCCACGGAAAAGGCAAACCGGAAGCAAAAGACCTTGTGTCAATTAGAAATCGCAAATAATGGAAACTAGAAACTGGTGGCTTGAACAAATAAGATTTTTTTCTCATTTAATTAAAAATTGTATTTATTTTAAATATATATATTTTTTTATTTTTGAGAAGGAGAGGGAGAGACCAAGGAAGGGAGGGGCAGAGAAAGAGGGAGACAGAGAGTCCCATGCAGGTTCTGCACTGTCAGCAGGGCTCAGTCTCCGGAACTTGACTTGAGCCAAAATCAAGAGTCGGCTGCATAACCGATTAAGCTACCAGGTCCCTCATTTGGTTAAAAATCTTAGAAGGAGGCATGGTTGGCACGGGTTTATCATTTTAAAGATGTCAGAATCAAGATGTTTACAATTTTTTTGTTGTTGGTCTTTTTCTTGTGGTGCCAAAGTGGCTGCTGAATCTCCAGCTATTAGGTTTATGTCACCAGAAACCAGATTTAAAGGACATACCTCCCAGCTTGGTCAGTTCCCTTTAAAACTTTTGCCAGAAGACATCACTCATGAGTTTCTGTCTACGTGTCATGGGCCACATCAATGCCAGGGAAAAATGGGAAATGTGCTTTTTAAAAAATAAGTTGGTAAATCATCACCGGCCAAAGATAGGGGCTTTGTTAGTGAGCAGGAAAGAAAAAATAGATTGTGAATATTTATTAACAGTCTGCCACAAACCTTCATGACTCTCCTTTTTTTTCCTTTTTCTCCAATGATGCAGAAGAGAATGGCTAATTGAACCCCACTTTTCTTTCTTGCTAATTGTTCTTATAAAAATGCCCTTTTCACTCCATTTTAGAGTGTCCAGAAAAAGAAAAAAGAAGAAATCTAGAAAATTCTTAGTCTCAGAATATTTCCTCAATCACAGCAGAAGAAAAAAACAACAACAAAGGACTTTTCTAAAATAACAGAACTGGGAAGGAAGTTCTGGTGTCTTTCCCGATTCGCTATCGCTTTGGGTTGCTGAAAGTCACTTTTCATCCTTAAAATGCTAGAAGGCTTTCTAGCAAGCCATTTTAAGTAAACTCATTCATGAGAGAGTTTATTTCTATTCTGTATTGTCTTTTCTTTTTGTAAATACCGCAGAAGTTGAGTGTTGGCTCTTTTGTTTGTTAGTTTGTTTATTTATTCCAGGATTCCATTCAACAGCCAGACAGCTGGGTTATGGAAATGCCAATTATGAATTCCCCACAGATCTGAGCACTGAAATTTCCACACAACGGGTTTTTTTTTTTAAACCAAGGCAAGCTAACTAAATTTTAAGCAAACTTTAGACAAAGAACTCAATAATACATATATATTTGCCATGACTTTGTTATAGAAATCAGGAGGGAATTTCTGTGACCATAAGAAATCCCAGTTTTGAAAGAAAAGTTGTCAGGTATAAGAAGTACTAGTTTGCCCATTTGCTTAGATGGTAGAACGACTCTCCACTAAGCCTTGGAAAGCACTTTACAGTTTACAAAGGACATTCATCTGTGTCCCATGATGCTTTGCTGTTATACAGAAGTCGTTAGAGGGTTGATGTGCAGGCTGTTGCCGCCACGTGGTGGAAAGTCCTGAAATGTATTTGTGCCTTTCCCGATGGCTTCCCCTGCCCCCACCCAAGGCCTAATCATTTGACAAAATGACCGATCACTTTGGCTGCATGCAGATAGCAGGAGCTCCCTGGATATGGGAAGTTGACACTTTCTTTTCAGGATGTTCCCAGCTAGGAATTATTTGAAAACACTTATTTCTCCGTTCAGGAAATATATATTTTTAAGTTTTTTAATTTATTTTGAGAGGAAGAGAGAGAGGGGCAGAGAGAGAGGGAGACAGAGAATCCCAAGCAGGCTCCGCGCTGTCAGCACAGAGCCCGATGCGGGGCTTGAACTCACGGACTGGGAGATCATGACTTGGGCCAAAGTTAGACACTTAACTGACAGAGCTATCCAGGTGCCCCTCTCCATTTGGGAAATATTTACAGCACACTCTCTAGGTGCTTAACATCATGCTTAGTACGTTAAATGTGTTCCTTCACTCAACAACCCATCCTTGTTTGGTTTATTCGGCTGGTCAGCCCTATGAGGCAGGGACCACCGTTGTGCACGTCTTACAGTTGGGGACACTGAGGACCAGAGAGAAAAAGGGTGGCAGGGTGACAGGTGCTCACCCCGACTCTCTGCTGTCCCCCTAATCATGAGGAGATGTGCAGTGAAAACAAAGTGTTGGGGAGGGGGTCACATAACTCTCTCTGTTGCAGCAGAGAATCTCGTGTCCTGCCTGGGACTGGGGTCCACGGGGACAGAATGAGGCGAGCTCTGCCCTGTGGCCCTGTGCCCCCGCCCCCTCTACTGGGACTGAGCACCCAGCTTCACCCTAAAGAGACCCTGAAAGTACTCCACTTTTGTTGGCGGTAAAGCGAGGTGACGTGTCCCACGCGTCAGGCAGTTGTGGTGCGGGTGACGATATCCAGAAGCCTGGACGGGTGGGGACAAAGATTCAGGAAAGGTCTTGAATGTTGTACGGCGGGTACAAAGGAGAAAAGCCACGTGTGTGTAATGGAAAAGGTCACGTTTACGTGGGCAGCTGGCTCCGGTTTTATTTTGACATCAGGGTAACAAGGAGTTCCTGAGTAACGAGGAGGTTAGAGATGAAGTTGCTGGGAATTGGGTGGAATGAAAAACTCATGATGATGTTTTATGACTGTTGACTTTGCTCAGCTAAAAAGCAGAGAGCGTACTTACGAATAATGATACCTTCCATGACGGAGAGATGCTTAAGGTGATTACGGTAATTCTAAAGTCGTCGAAGGACAGTACAGAGCTATTTAATGACCAAAAAAAAAAAAAATCAGAAAATGGGGAAAAATAAACTTGAATGGCTAACCAATATTAATAAATCAAAACAAATTAATCCCTTGCTTTAATTTGGTAATATTTTAACTCTATCAGATGTGAAAAGCCACAGATGTTGAGTTTCATTAATATGGAATTAGTCGTGCAATTGCATATTTTTAAAAATAGTTATTTTGTGTGCTCCAAATTAAAAATTTTAAAGAAATTAGTTTTGAGATGCAGAGCGTATTATGTGCACGATTTTCTTGGTCTGATTATAAATAGGTCTATTTTCTTCTTATTAAGAGATTTCTGTGTTCTTCTTTTGTTTGGAGAAGATTAACCAGATTGATTTTTTATTTTGTTGTTGACTGAGGTTGGCAATCCAGTGTGAAGTGGGAGCCGGGGGAGATGAGCACAGCACCCACGTTTTCGGAGCGCCCTGTCCAAGATGAGATTCTGTGGGCTGGGACCCTCATATCTCACTACAGCAATGTTCTCTGCCCAGGTCTAGAACCACCGATCGGGGCCAGGAAAAGGAGCCTTGAAAACAGAAGTCACTTTTGTCTTGCACTATGACTTTATCAACAAAGAGGGAATCTTGGAGAAATCATGTGATCTGCCTAAACCACCCAGCCGTTAATGGAAGAGACTAGAAGCAGACCCGTCCACGCGTCCCTATTACGTTAAAAGCAAGACCCAGATTCTTAACGATGATTTGTTAGGCCCCCATCAGATATCCAGCCTCCATTCATACTGATCTTTGTACTCTAGCCACTGGCTTTGTTTTAAATCTCTGATAATATCATGCTCCCTTCCACCACAGGGCCTTTGCACAAACATTGGCATCCGGTACTTTCCCCCTTAGTTCCATCTGAAGCCTTCAGACCTTGGCCTCCCTGGTGCCTTCCCCAGCCCTGGGATGAGGTCATACCTTCCTGTCTTTCTCCTTACTGACTGGTATTTTGCATCTTTTCTCCCAAAGGGTGATCACTTCACTCATTTGCATGGGCCAAAGCAAGTCATATTGCCAAGCCTGGTGTCAAAGAGGGGGGAAAGTCTGAAGGCAGTGAGTGGCTGTAAGTCATCGTTTTAAGGGCAAATGAGACAATTAATATAGTTTTCCACAGGACCTAGCAAGGGCCTGGCTCAGGGTGCATTCAGTAAATGGTGTCAATGCAAACATACATAAAAGAGAGTAAAAAAATAAATAAAGAGGAAGGGGAAGAAAGGGAGGCAAGGCAGTCTTTAGTCATAACGGGGCCGCTGTCCAGTGTGGAGAGGGATGTGCAAACAAACCAAATGTGATGTGCAAACTGCCCTAACGGAATGAGGCCGGGAACACAGTTAGTAGAATGCAGACTCTGATGTCTGATAAACCTGGGCTCAGCCACGTGCCTGTGAGCAGGCGCCACAATTTCCCTGGGCCTCGGGGAGGCTCCTGGTCAGTACGGATTCCGCTTTCCAAGGGTGCATGGGGGTTAAGTGGGATCGTGGACATGGCCATCAGTGTAGAACGTGACTTCAGTAGGTGCGTGCTAAATGGCTTCCACCATCACGAGGGTGCCAGAGACAAAATGTCCTGGGGGGAGGGAGGGTCTTGTGGATGCTGTTGGTGCCCTGTCACCCCCGCCCACCCCCCAACAGCTCTCTGCTGCTGCCCTCATTTGAAGAGCCCTCGCCTGCAGATCCCCACTTGACCTGGGGGGGCAGTAGAGAGCCGATGGCTGGCTGGTTAGTGGGTAAGGAAGGCATAGCCTTTGTTCAAGGTGCAGACAGCTCTTAAGTGTTATTTATGTTCCAGAAGCCCCATCCCCCACTGGAGCAGGTTTGCTTCCCTTCCCTGTCCTGCCGCCCTCCTTCCCCTGGGGATCTTTCTTGAAGAGCTCTCTGTCCCTCTGAAGCACGTGACCTGGGTCGGGATCCTTGTTATGGGCTCTGCTTTGGAGGAAGCCTGACCCTTCCTCCCAGGCTTGCTGTAAGAAAGACTGCCGTAGGCTGCCATTGGGAGGCCTGAAAGTCTTCCATGGTGACTTTCATGATGATCAGGAGATTGATGGTGGCAGTTGTTGGGGGGACCTCCAGCCAAGGACAAGCATTCGAAGAAAAGGGAAGAGCGTGTGCACGGATAACACACCTCCTTGATTGTAAAGTGAACATTTCCCCCATCGTTATGGCTTCTGGAATGGGAGCGTGTCTTAGAGTGAAAACCATGTTAACCGCAGACGTGGCTGACCTCTGGGAGTAATCCTAGTCGAGGGGCTCTGTTAGGAGCGCCATGGGCCCCAGCAAAGACTCCCCTGGCCACGCACTGGGGAGCTGCACAGGACGCCAGCTGCAGTCCTGCGTGACTGCTGGGACGCTCTCGGAGAGCTGAGCCCATGGCCCCCACCTCCCAAGGGCCATGTGGACAAAGCCCTGTGAACGGGGCTGAGCCCTGTGAACAGAGCTGATGTCTTAGAGCCTGGAGGCCCTGCCCAGATGTTCTCTGGCACATCTGGGCTTTGCCTCGGCACATCTCCTCTCTTGACAAAACGTTTCGCTCCTCGTCTCCCAGATACTTTAGAAGGAAGGCACTGGGGGCGCCCGGGTAGCTCAGTCGGTTAAGCGTCTGCCTCTCGGTTTCAGCTCAGGTCATGATCTCATGGTTTTGTGGGTTTGGGCCCCATGTTGGGCTCTGGGCTGATAGTGTGGAGCCTGCTTGTGATTCTCTCTCTCCTACTCTCTCTCTGCCCCTCCCCTGCTCACTCTGTCTCTGTCTCTTTCAAAAATAAACAAACCACAAAAGATTAAACAGAAGGCATGTTCCTGCAAAGATACAACTGACACACACTTTAAATTTTTTTGTGCCCCTGGGTGGCTTAGTCGGCTGAACATCTGAATTCGGCGCAGGTCATATCTCACTGCTTGTGAATTTGAGCCCTGCATCGGGCTCTGTGCTGACAGCTCAGAGCCTGGACATGTTTCCCATTCTGTCTCCCTCGCTCTCTGCTTCTCCCCTACTTGCACTCTGTCTCTCTCTCTCACAAAAATAAATAATCTTTTTTTAAGTTTATTTATTTTTGAGAGAGAGAGCATGCAAGTGAGCAGGGAAGGGACAGAGAAAGAAAGAGAGAGAATCCCAGGCAGGATGTGTGCTATCAGCAACATGGGGCTCGGACTCATGAACCATGAGATCATGACCTGAGCCGACACCAAGAGTTGGAGGCTTACCCAACCGAGCCACCCAGGCGCCCCAACAGACCTGCAGTTAAATACACCTCACCGTCACAGCGGCCCTGCTCGGACGGCGCCCAGGAAGAGCTAGCTGTGCCGTGGTGGTGAACGCTAGGTACTTTTGCCGTGTGGTCACCGTGGGACGTGATTCCTTCCCTGCCTCCCACCAGATGTGGCCCACCATCGGGAAGGGAGGTCTGTAACTTAGGGGTGGGTAAGTGACGTCAGGCCCACGTGCCCCGAACCCTGCGGAAGTCAAGGCCCCCATTCCCGCCCCGCACTTCATGGTGCACACTATGCACACTGACTGTGGAAGTCTCCTGTCTCCCAGGTGCCCATCGTCTATGTCCGGGGTCTCTGGCGTCCAGAGCGGCTCTCTTTCTCTTCCCGCCGTGGCTTGGTTCACACGAAAGGAGTAAGCCGGTGCCACACATCTGTCAGCCTAAAATTCATGGAGCTATTTGGAAGCAAAACCAAGAAAAACAAAACTGATTAGGGAAAGATCTGCTTTCAGAAAAACCTATTTCTGTCACAGGGGGATGGATAAATAAAATAATGTTTCAATAATTTATGCAGCCTGCACACAAAAAAACATGGCAAATGTAAAATGAGGGCAACCCATAAAGAACAACCAAAGTTGATAGCTGCTTTAATCAGTTCGGTTGATAATTCTAAAATAAATTGGAAAAATCAGTCTTGCTCTCAGCTTTTGAATGATGATGGGAGATGGGATGGTAGGGGGTGAGATTTCTTTCTTCTGGAAAACGCTTGCTCTTTTTGAGCTCCCCAAGGACACAGCCCTCGGCCCCCCCTTTTTTGGGGGGACTTTCATCTCCCCACCCCACTAGCTGTCCATCATTCTGTCTTCACCCCTCCATGCACGGCTGACATGTTTAGCTCCCAGACCAGCCTCAGCGACCTGGCTTCTAGAACAACTCAGGGATTCCTCTGTGGATGAGGTGGACCGGCTCTTGGGAGAGCAGGTTTGCAAGTCTCTATTTTCCAGATTGCCCACCGCCCCCTCAAGCTGGACTGAGATGGTCCTTGAGACAGCAGTGGGAAAGACATAGAATCATATTTCAATTCTGTTGAGAAACACAGGAATCTCCTTGGGTCCTGCAGGAGACTTTAGGGGAATAGAAAGATAATGGTGGTGGTGGAGGTGGATGGGGGTCTGCTCAGGAAGATAGAACCTCACAAGGGACCTCTTTCCCCAAATGAGACTCTGAAGGTCCCCTGATGTCTTAATCCAGAGTCCTCCTCTTTTGGCTTTCTGCTCAGCCCCCCCAGCTCTGCACATCTAGGGCTACTGGCTGTGCAAACACTCCTCCCAATCAAGCAGGAGGGTCCATGGAAAGGAAGCACAAGGAGCACTCTGTGAACCTCCTGTTGGTAAGAGACAGCCTGGACGTCCATCCGTAAAACCACAAGCTACTTCCACTTGGCCAACTTCAGACGTGTCTGTGTGGAACTCTCTGCATTTCTGGAATCAAAGGAGAAATGGCTGACTCTCCTGTGAAGCTGCCAGAAGTGGGGAAAGGGAAACCCAAGGCACAGCCAGAGTCATAGACTCTAAACTAGACAACCACCTCCAGCTCCCTGAATTGTCATGGAGAAGGAAGAAACCAATATGGCGCCCAGGAGCTCAGAGACTTGCACTGATGCATGACAGGAGTGGCGCTGTGACCTCCCAAGCCTGGCTCGGAAGAATACACGTGGACCATACCTTTCATAGGGTGGACCTCATTGGCCGATTGCCTTGTTGGGTCCTAGTCCCTTCATTATACCACTGCTCCCTCCCATCGCCATAACAGCAGGGGTGGAAGGAAGGCCTGAAGGCATGCCCTTTGCCTTTAATTTAGTGAAGCTCATCTTTGGCTCCAAATACCACCTGCCATATAATATCCCTCGTGAGCACTGATAGGTTTCCAGGTGGATGGAAGTGTGCCTGCCATGTTGGCCTCGTGGCTAACACATGGGTTCATGCATGGCCACCCCAAGCCCAGCATCAAAAGATCAGACAAATACCAGAGATTTCAAGTGTCTTGGGCCCCGTTGTATCTTCAAAGCCCGGATGAGCTCCTACAGTTTGGGTACCTGGCGTTGCTGAATCAGAGAAAGAATGCCCCTGCCAACTAGGGGAAAGTATTAGGATGCAGTCTAAGACAAGAGGCCACACAGGTTTCGCTGTGGGGCCATGTTTCACAGGACGTGAGAGACTGCGACTGGAGAATAAATGTAAGAGACGCGGAGGGCACATTCTGACATCGATCCCTCTCTCCTTCGAAGCTGATACTCGCTCGGATTCTAATTAACAATCTCTTCTTTTAAGCACCTCTCAATGCCAGCCAGTCTATACCCCTCCCATTCCAGTGCAGAAATGCACCCTACCATGTTCTAAACAAGTGGTTGATCAGCCTTCTGTCATACCTACAATGACAGGGAGCTCATTGCCATTTGAAGAAGCTTTAATGTTGGACACCCCTCTGTTACAACGCACAGAAATCTGTTCTGGCCATTTCTATTCATTGGGCAGGAGTCTGAGGTCCAAAACCTTCTAGAGGCTTCATTTGCACACCCCGCTGCCCCCTCCCCCATATTCTTGGCAGCTCTTTGATAATCGATGTCATACCCCTGAGGCTTGCTTCTCTAGAGAAATGATCTCAGCTCCTTCCACAGTTTCCTGGCCATGATCTTCTCTTCGCTCTTTCCCCTTTGCCCTGAACCGTGATGTCCTACTAAGGGCAGCCGCAAAGCAGGGAGGGCTTTTCTTGTCTTTCTCTTGCACTTTGCACGTCATTTCATGACCCTGGTGGTGGTAGGAGGGACCAGCTGAGCTGATTGTGTGATCTCTCTTGGGAAGGACCTTTGTCTGTGTGTCCACCTGCACCAGAGTCTCAGGTGCCACTGGAGAGCCTGCCTGGGCTTCCATTCCCTTCCGGGCAGGAAACCCCCCCTCCAAGGGCTGATCTGAGCCACCTGAAGTCAATCCTATTTCCTAGTGTTTGGCATTTACTGGCCCAGGTGGGTGCTTAGGAAATGTTTGGGGAGTGAATAAACGCATTTAGCGGCCACACCCCGGCACACTCAAGACTGGCCCATGAACGAGTCTTGGAAACATTCTCTGACCCCCGGAGCTCTGTGTTTCTGTTCTCCCAAGGTCTGAGGAGGCCGTCTGTCTGTCTCTAGCTCTCCGCTGGAGTTCAGCTCTTTTTCCTTCTCCGAGCCCTCCCTCCCCGGCCCCTTTGTCGACACTTGATCATTTACATCAAGTTGACATTCGCAGAGTTTACTCAGGGGTCTGTAATTGTATTCTTTCCCTGGTTCTGCATTACCAACCATGAAAATGGAATCTTATCATCCCTGACCAATTTTTAATGTACAAAATGATTTGGCTGAGGTTCAAAGGGAGGCACAATTGAAATCAGGTGAATGATACATGTAGTTTTTTCAGTTCCTCCGTGCTTAGATTTGATTTTTTTTTCCAGTATAGCATAGAAGAAAGAATAAGTAGATTATTTTTGCAAGTTCTATAAGTGTATCTGGGTGCTGTGTAGGTGTGAATCTCTATACATCCCCAAAGCACAAATATGTATATGCATGCATGCTTGCTTATATTAGCATACGCACATTTCACATGTGTGCACCTATTTAGACATAAGCAAACAAATATAATTATATTGTTTGCAATTTTATTGATGGCAATCAAATTTGCAATGATCCTTAAAATGTATTCAAAACACCCAAAGGGCTGGAACAACCCTGCAGCGAGTGCCCAGGATTAATGGCTGGAATATTCAAATGAAATCCCCGACACCCCTTTGTTAATTCAGAAAGGAACCCCTAGGGAGAAAGCAGGACTCTCCGGCCAGAATCATCCCAGGTCTTGGACACACTGATATGTAATATCCTGATGTCCTTTGGCAAACATCATCCTGCAGGGAATAGGGAAGAAACAGGAGTGTTTAGCCAAAAAGGATAGGGGATTTGGTGATTTGTTGAGAAGACTCTAGGACTGGTGCCTTTGTACGCCGCCTTCCGAGGTGTATGGAGCAAACAAGCCCACGCACCTGGCTCTGAAGTCAAAGGCATCCCCCGCCCCCCCCCCCACAAGTTCTTGGCCAGGGACTCTCACATCTGGAACAAAGGGGCCCCAGTCTAACAGGGGCCGGACCTGGGGCTACGTGGGGGTCATGCTGTATTTCATTAAGTATTAGGCGTGCTCCCCTTTTTCCAAAGAGGAAATGGGGGGCTCAGAGAGCTTCAGTAACATTCCCAAGATCATACCACCTGGAAAATGGTGGAGTCAAGATGCGAACTTCGGTCAAGCTGGTTCCAAGCACAACCTGTAATTATAACACCGTGTGGGTGTCTGTGGAGCAAAGTCCCATCTTTCTTTGGGCACTGATGGCCTGGTTCAGTGGGGGATGACAGAGGCAAGTTCGAGGTGGGGGCTCACAAGGAGCTTAACCCGTCTCTCTCAGGATACCCCTGAAAGGATGCAGACTGAGAGGGCCAAGTTCCAGGGGGCGTTAGGATGGTCGTTAACAGTTGAAGGGAATCAGTGATCAGACTGATGTCACCACACAGGGAGGCTTTCCGGGCTAGACCCAAGGCTCTGTCTCCATCTCTGTCTTGTTGATCGTACTCAGATGAAGGGCATAGATGGTTTCTTATCACGTCTGCAGCTGGTACCAGGTGGGAGAGAAATGTGAACACACTGGCTGCCCATTCTGGAAACGGTCCTGATGCTTCGTCTTGGGTCCACATTTATCAGGACAGATCACGCACTAACCCAAAGTTCCTGGCTCCTGGAGACGCTGGCCCCCAGTCCCGAATATCACAGCAATACGGTTTAAGCACACATTTTCACCGAGAAAAGGAGCCACAGCTAGTAAGAGCTATTACTTCCAAGTCCCTTTTGTGGGCCAGGCGTTTTATAAACGATCAGCTACCTTGAATTCTCTGGGTATTCTATTGAAAGGGAGCAAATCACTCTCTCAAAATCAAGGGAGCTTTGGAAATGCCAGATCAGGATGCGAACCCAGACATAAGCCTTCACGACCCCAGCAGCGATGCCTCCTCCAGGTTCAGGGCTGGGCTTGGGTGGAGCTGGGAGGGGGCCGAGAGGCTGGGTCACAGAGGTCTGTAGCTGTTTTGAAGGTGCCCACCCCGGGGCTGGCTAGGGGACCCCAGAGCAGGTTCTGCCGTGGCCATGAGTGCTCGCTGTTGTGACTATCTGTGGGTCTGCCCGGCTCTCCTGGCCTCCCGTGGGCGGAGGCCAGTCTGGAGGTCAAGGTCCTGTGCCCGAGGAGGCACGTCAGGGTCTGTATGTGTCTGTGGACCACACGGAACTCAGTCAGCTGCCCCTCAGGCCTTCCCCTCATAGCTTTTCTCAGTTCTGGACTCACTGCATCTCAGGCCTTGAAGTTGTGGGGTGGACGTGGTCCTGGCTGGGCTGTGTGGTCCTGGCTGGGCTAAGAGCTCTTCTGTTTATAAAAAGGAAATCTTCCATGGGACTGAAGGGATGTCAGGGACTTGAAATGTAAAGGAGATCATGGCTCCTCACATGACATGACAGAGACGCCAGCTTTCCAGGGGTCTTGGCCGACCCCATCTGTCCTGCATAAGCTGGTGGCTGCGCCGGCTGAGGATGAAGCATCCCTTCTGTGCAGGCTCTGTCTGTATGTCTACACGTGTTACACACATAGACGTGTGCATGCACATGTATGCTCACAGGTGTGGCTCTGCTACCAGATGTCACAGGGCAATGTGGCTTTTCGTTGTCATTTAGTGAAACCAGTTTATCTGTGGGCTCTAGAAAGTGGTTCCATGAGTTCTTTTTGAAATCACTTCTGGCAAATCTCTCTAAAAACTATGTGTTATTACTTGCACCAATATAAGAGTTTTAAGAGAGTACTTGTGTCTATGGAAGATAACACTAAGTCAGGCTTCTAATGCACAGCTAAGACTATACAAGTCTTCTGCCCAAAAGCCTTTCATATTGAAAGTACCGGGGCGCCTCAGGGGCTCAGTTGGTTCAGTGTCCAACTTCGGCTCAGGTCATGATCTCACAGTTCCCACATCGAGCTCTCTGCCGTTAGCACAGAGCCCACTTCAGATCCCCTGTTCCCCCCCCCCCATACCACTCACCCACTCATTCTCTCTCTCTCTCTCTCTCTCTCTCTCTCTCTCTCTCTCTCTCTCTCTCAAAAATAAATAAACATTAAGAAAATTAGAAAAAGATAGGATGCCTGGGTGGCTCAGTCGGTTGGGCATCCGACTTCAGCTCAGGCCATAATCTTGGTCCATGCGTTCCGGCTCTGTGTCAGGCTCTGTGCTGACAGCTCAGAGCCTGGAGCTGCTTCAGGTTCTGGGTCTCCTTCCTTCTCTGATCCTCCCCAACTCGCACTCTGTCTCAGTCTCTCTCTCAAAAGTAAATAAACATTCAAAAAAAAATTTTTTTTAAAGAAAATTAGAAAAAGAGAAAGTACCAATGCCTTCATTTATGTGTGTATTTATTTTGACATCCAGGACCCTCTGTGATATAAACTTTGTCTCTGTCTCAAGCCCTCACCTCCGGGTCTCCTACTGCACCCCACATTCTGGACACACGGGGCTCCCGGCTCCCTCCTCCATCAGGAACCTATGTTTCTCCAACTCCATCCACATGCTCACGCTGTCTCCTCTGCTGGAAATGCATTGCTTACTTTCATTGATTTCAATCCTGCCCATCCTTCAAAGACTCTCGCAAGGCCCCCCTCTTCCTGGATCATTTGCTGATCTTTTTGATCAACTGTGAGTTGTTTTTACTTTGATGTCCCCAAGTATCTCTTCTCTGTCTCCTAGTTGGCACATACTATATTTTTTCTTAGAGATTCCCATTGGCTTTGGAGTCAGATAGCCCTGCCTCTAACTCTGCCCCCATTACTTATTAGTCCTATGAGGGGCAGGCTGTCTTACTTTTTAAAACTCCGATTTCCTAAACCATTAAGATAGAGTAACAAACCCCGCGTTGTAAGGTTGACCAAATGATTGTATGAGATGATATGCACAGTGTGCCGAGAGCACAGTGAGTGCTCAATAGAGATTCTTTACCTTCCGCTTCACATTTTTAAGGGTACAGTGACAACTGTAACAGATAAACTGTGTTTAAAATTTTTCTTATGTTTATTATTTTTATTTTTGAGAGACAGAGACGCAGAGTGTGAGTGGGGGAGGGGCAGAGAGGTAAACACAGAACCTGAAGCAGGCTCCAGGCTCTGAGCTGTCAGCACAGAGCCTGATGCGGGACTTGAACCTGTGAACCATGAGATCATGACCTGAGCTGAAGTCTGGGGCTTAACTGACTGAGCCGCCCAGGCACCCCAGAGATACACATTTATTATTACATACTTTCTACAGGTCAGGAGTCCAGGCACAGGTTAGCTGAGCTGAGTCCTCGGCTCTGGGTCGCACAGGCTACAGTCAGGCATTAGCTGGGCTGCGTTCTCATGCGGGGGCTCAACTGGAGAAGGCCCAGCTTCTGAGCTCGCCCAGGCTGTTGGCAGAATTCATCTCCTTGCACCTGCGGACTGAGGGCCCTGGTTTCTTTCTGGCTGTCAGGCAGAGACATGCCCAGCTCCAGGAGGCTGTCCTCACCTCCTAGAAACTTCCTTCAGTCCCTTGCCACATGCACTTGCTCAACACGGCCGCTGGCTTTCTCAGGCAGCAATGATCATCTGTAGCAGGAGTCAGCTGGACTCTTAACTAGTTTAATGTAACCACAGGAACGTCAGCTCATCATTTTGCCATACTCTACTGGGAGCAGGAAGTTACGGGGTTCATCCATGGTCAAGTGCTAGAACTTTCCAAGCGGCTGAATACCAGGAGGTAGGGATCACTGGGGTGAGTTACAGGTAGATTATGTAAGATTTCTACCTCAGAAAATTTGCAAGACCAAATATATAGAATAAATCATTTCTAGCATCTACAGAGATGTTTAATACATAAATGTATTAAATTAATACCCTTAAGACACCTACTGTGTTCTGGGCACGTCCAGATACTGGAGGGGAAGGGAAAAGCATTCATGTGCCAATTTGCCCTTGAAAAGCATTCTCTGCTGTTGTCTGCCCTGCTCCACAATGTAGGAAACATTGTAGGAAATTCCAGGGATTTCTAGGTAGATTTGGCCAATGGGAAGGCAGTGGGATAAGATTGAAAGGTGATAGGACCAGAGAATCCAGAGTATTTTTTATTTTCCTTTCTCTGGTTTTGGTGGCTTTCCCACCAAAGACTGATGCCGTGAGCTGTGATTCTAAAAATGCTTCCAAACCCTCCGTGGAGGTGTGGCTGGGCAGAGAATGACCAACCCAAGGTCTGTTCTCTAGAAGATTCCTTATGACAAAGGGTTTTGCTTGCACCTTCCACTCCTCTCTGGCAGCTGGAAAGAGAAGAGGGACCTCAGTGGGTGGATGCCCAAGAGGGCTGCTCATAGCCTAACGAATGACCGTGACCATAGTAAAGAGTCCCCCTGGGAATGAGTGAGTGAATGAATAATTTCTTCATTTATCAAATGCTTCCTGAATGCCCCCTCAGTGCCAGGCACTGTTCTAGACTTTTGGAAGATAGTCCACTAACAAAATACCTTCAAATCCCTTCCCTTATAGAGCTGACATTCCAGGGAGAAGGACGGGATGGATATGAATAGTGAGAATAACAATTTAGTAAATTATAAACCCAGTTAGAAGGTGATAAATACTATGGAGGAAAAATAAAGCAGGAAGAGAGTGTGGGGAAAGTGGAGGGGATAAAAGCCCATCACTGTTAATTCTATTCCTCCACGACCTCTCATGTCCTGAACGGGGGTTCAGGGTACACCGAGTCCTCTAATCTCTGTTGACGTTGGCATTATCACCTCCATTTTCCAGATGAGAAAACTGAGGTTCAGAGAGGGCCAGAGGCTTGTCCCACCTGGATCAGCTGGTTGTAGAGTTGGGATTTGAACCCATGGTTCTCTGTAAAGGTTTGCATTTTGCTGGTGGTGGTTTTACTGTGTCGCCTGCCCACCACGGATGCAGATTGCACTGCATAGATCTGGGGCTGGCAAGCTGTGTGACCTCAGGATGATTATCTCAACCTCTCTGGACCTCAGAGTTCCCATGCATAAAATGATGAAGCGGCAGAGAGCGCTATGTGTTCCCCCACCACATTTTCCTTTCTTCTTGGGCGCCCAGATGACCATTTCCAGCCTCACTTGCCCTGGGGTGGGGGTGGGGCTGGAGGGTTGATCTCTGGCTTGTGCTGTGTGGGTAGAAGCAGCATAAGCCTCCTGTGCAACACTTCACACGCACCCTCTCTGTGCCGGAGGGAGGTAGGGACTCAGCGGAGGGATGTAGGGGGTGGTGGCACCGTCTGATGGGAGGGGCCTGTTTCTGAGTGACCGTGTGGAGCAGAGCCACCCCACCGCGATGGTGACAAATAAACCTTGGACGTGCTGTGGGCATGGCTAACGTTCCTTGGGGAGCACAGGGGGGTGGACCAGTTCACAGCCTTCACAGCAGTGCCCCGAGCGCCCACTCACAGGCCCTGCCTGGGGCTGGAGGGGGAGGAGCCGGCAGGATCTGGGTGCCCACCCTCCTGCTTACAAGTTATACTTCCTGAGATTTTGCTTGAGAGCAGTGGGTCCACGGTCAAGGCAAGACTGA
Source organism: Mungos mungo (assembly GCA_004023785.1). NCBI lineage: Eukaryota > Metazoa > Chordata > Mammalia > Carnivora > Herpestidae > Mungos > Mungos mungo. The sequence continues at coordinate 106,927 of PISW01005380.1, forward strand.
GGAACTCTGTGGGTTTTGTTGGCTCAGACTCTCAGGGGCTGACTGGTCCCGGGCTCTGGGCCACATCCCTGCTGAGGCCCGTCCTGCGGCGAGGGGTGCCTCCTGTGTTCGGGTGGGTGGGCTCCACTGGGCAGGGTCAGGGGGAACAGTGAGAAGACTCCAACTTTGGAACAGATCATGTTTTAGTCCCTGCCTCCAAAGAGCTTACGTTTTAGGGGTGAAAAACAGGGAGAGGTACGTTTTGGGAAAATTCCTTTTGTGTGTGTCTAGAGAAAGCACGAGGCTGCGGGCAGGAGACTGAGCCCCGCCTCCGACTCCTTTGCTAGGCTCCCTGGTCTCCGCTTCCCCATGTGCAAAGCCAGAGACCAGGATGCGCTCTGACCCTGTCTTCTAGTTTTAATCCCCTCTGATGCCGCGATCCTCAAAGCAGCTGCTTCTGGGTTGGTGTCTGCAGTCGTCATGGGCACCTGTGGGCTCGGTGGGACAAGGGCAGGGGGGCAAGGTCAAAGGGCAAAAGAGTCTGTGGCCACGGAGGTCACTTCTGCCCCAGATGCCCCTGCGGAAGGCACCTCTCCGTCCCAAGGACTCCTGACGTGAGCGTGACCTATTCGGAATCTTGTCTGTAGTTGCTGGGGAGACGGGGTAGGTGCCGCATCCTCCGTGGAGGGTGTGATCCAGGGTGTGACCGTGGGGGGGAGCACCTCCAGGTGTGACTGTGGCAGGAGCACCTCCAAATGTGAAAGTGGGTGGAGCACCTTCATGGTGTGAAGGTGGAGGGAGCACCTCTATGGTGTGACTGTGGGGGAGCCCCTCCCGGGTGTGAAGGTGGAGGGAGCACCTCCATGGTGTGACTGTGGGGGAGCCCCTCCTGGGTGTGAAGGCGGGGGGAGCACCTCCACAGTATGATTTGGGGTGGAGCACCTCCAGGTGTGACTGTGTGGGGAGCACCTCTAGGTGTGAAGGTGGGGGGAGCACCTCCATGGTGTGACTGGGGGAAGCACCTCCATGGTATGATTGGGGGAAGCACCTCCTGGGTGTGATTCCAGATGGAGCACCTCCAGGGTGTGATTGCAGGGGGAGCACCTCTGCATTATGATTGGGGTGGAACACCTTCACTTCTCTGAACTCCCGTTTCCTTATCTGTAAACTGGAGATAAAATTTAAGGGAAAAAAAAGGTTCTTGTAACTATATAATTGATCCAATATGATGATAACGATACTATAAATGATGGTGATAATCACAACAGGTAAAACTTATTGGGCACCTGTTATGAGCCAGGCTTTGGGTGTCCTGTTTATCTGCTGGAGATCACGCCACCCTCTGAAGTATGTCCCGTGTATGCAACGTGCTCGGCTCACAGGGGAGGGCCAACCAGTGAGTCATCCACTCACTCACTCACTCACTCCTGCACTCAGTCATTGTGTCCAACGTTTTCAGGGCCTGCTGGGCACTGTGGTGGCTCCGTGGCTCCCAGAACGTGCAGTCATGGCCAAGGAGCAGTCATTAGCCAACTCAGTATACAACTAATGCATGAATTATAATCCGGAAGTTTTGAGAAGATGGAGGGCTGAGATCTGATTTCTGCCCAGGGGAATCTAGGTGGGCTTCTTGGAGGAGGTAGTGTGATCTGGTCCAGGAAGGATGGATAGAGCATGCTTTAGAGACACTGGAAAAGGTGTTCCAAGACGAGGGAGATGTGGAGACAGAGCCATGGCAGGCAGAGAGCCCGTGGCATGTTCGGAGGAAACTTGCAGATGGGAGCGGGGGTCTACCAGGGTGGGCAGTGGCCCGGAGACCTAGGCCGATGTGTGGTGTGGTGTCTCGTGTGTGGGGTGGAGTATGGGCTTTATTTAGTAAGCCAGCGGGGCTACCCCAAGTCCTCTCTCCCCCCGGGAGCTGGAGGCTGAGGCTGAGGCTTCTGCCTTTGCTGCTTATCAGGTACAACCTCACGTCAGTCACCTGACTTTCTGAGACCTCATCTCCTCAGTAATAAGGTGGGGACAATGCCCACCTCATGGGCTGGTGACCGTCCGTGTCCCTTCTGGGCCTGAAGCTGTTCTGGGTGGGGCGAGCACGGAGGGGTGCTCAGTAAGGCCGAATGTGGGTGAGCATGTCCCAACATTGGGGCCACACGTTGTGTTTGACCTTAAAGTATCTTGCAGACAATGAGGGAACAATATGTCCACATGTCTAGAGGGGAAAACTTCTGAGCAGCTTCAACTAACCTCACTTATTAACATTTTCAAAATAATGTTTAAGTTTATTTATCTATTTTGGCAGAGAAAGAGAGTGAGCAAGAGTGAGCGCACAAGCAGGGGAGGGGCAGAATGACAGGGAGAGAGAGAATCCTAAGCAGGCTTTGAGCTGTCAGCACAGAGCCCGACGCAGGGCTCGAACCCACAGACCGTGAGATCACCACCTGAGCCGCAACCAAGAGTCAGAGGCTCAACGGCCCTTTTGTTTTAATTTATTTATTTACCCACTTTTCTTCTCACCCTTGATGATGATGTGCAAAGCTCAGAAGGGAACCCTCAGAAGGGAAGCAGGGGCCCCGCCGAGCGCCTTCTCCTGCAGGACGTTTGCAGGGCAGGGAGGGCGTGTTAGGCTCCCTCGACGCAGGAGGGGACAGGTTTGTCCTGCGGAACGCTCAGCACAATGCGTGTCTTAAAAAAGCTGAGCCACAGTCGGCCCTGATTGCTCAAGTCTTTTGAACAAGAGACCTCTTTCAGATCTCTTTTGGATGGGAGAGTGTGAACGTAGCTGACTTTTAAAACCTGAGTGTATTTATTTTCTGGATTTGGGCTTGATCTTGCTCTCCGTCGACAGCCCCTCTAACACCACGAGAAGCGCAGAGAAGGGATTTGGCGATGTTTTAAAAACTTACGGCTTTATTGCCTCACATGAAAGCCCGGGGACCGGGTCTGTGCGCTTTGAATGCTTCCCATTAGCACCCGCCGATGACATCCAGCCCTTGAACCATGTTTAACTGAAAATGGCAAATAAACATTGCCCAGCCAGAGCTCCCGTGCCCGGCAGCGATCGGACTCATTAAAAGGAAAAATGACCAGCTTCCCGACCGTCCACACGACTTTTCCGTATGTAATGTGGGATGTTATGTTTGGACTTGCATTAATTTTTTATCAGTCCTTAGTAATTAACATTGTATTTCTGCTGATAAACCCCATCAATATGGTGATTTGATTAGCAAAACATAAAACTACTCATTAAACTCCAATTATGTGGCTCAGGTATAATTTGATTTTGATTGGTTGAAAAAACGCTGTTGTGTTTCCGTGCGTATGTGTGTGTGTTTTTCTTCCCCCTTCTCCTCTTTAAAAATACTCCGTGAAGTGCTCCATTTACAACGTGGGTAGTGAGGCCAGGCTTACTGAGCAGACTGTTTCCTATCATGTTTACTAAGAACATTTAGGTGCCCAAAGGATGACACTTATGGAATCTAATAGTCAGAGGTGGCGACATAACCCAGCCTTCTCGTTGCTGGTGGGAGGCCTCCTGGAGGGGGCGGTCATCTTTAAGGAAATAAGCAGTCCACGCGGCAACTAAATAGTGCTGGTTTTTTCTGCGCTGACGTGTATGGATATGGGTTTCCGAGGACTGCCCGACAGGGGCCAGCGACGCCGGAGCTGGAGTTTGCAATTCCTCTCTCTCTGCGGGGGAGCAGGTGCGCCCCTCTCCCCTGCTTGCACAAAGAATCTGATCTGCAGCTCACGGCCCACGAAGCCCCCGGCTCTGTGGATGTCCGTGGAATCAGCCGCAATGAAAGGATTTGGTCTGACGGGTCAAAAGGCAGTGTGAATGTTCAAGGTGGGGTGTCCGCATTCAAAGAGTCTGAGTTTGGGAGGCGGGGGAGGGGTGAATCCTCCACAGAGGTTTGTCTGATGTTTATTACGGGCTGGACACGGTGTTGCCCTGGGGCTCAGGGGGCTCCAGGGACAGGTGGAAACTGTGGTGTCACCGAACTTGCATCCCCGTGGAGCAGAGGTCCCTAAAGAAAACCTTGAAGGCTTTCTATCACACTCAGAATACAATCCAAGACCCTTACCATGGGTGGCAAGGCCCCCACTCCACCCCCTTCCATTCCTCCTCTCACTCATCAGACTTTGCTGGCACTTGCTCCTCTTTGAACTCGCCTGCCTCAGGGCATTTGCACTGGCTGGGACCTCTGCCTGGAATGATCTTCTCCAGGTTACGTGCCTGGTTTGCTTCCCCGGCTCACCCACACCTTTGCTGTAAAGTCACCTCTGGGGGACACTTCCTCTGACTGATCTAAATACTCTACAGCCCTGGTCTCAGGATGTCCTTGCTCTGAACTGTTCCTTTACAGTGCTTAGCACACTGCCGGCTGTTCTATTGTTGATGTTTGTTGATCTGTGTTCACCAGCGGAATGAAAGCTCTCTGAGGGCAGTGACTTTGTCGGGTTTCCTGTCGTCACAATGGTGCCTGACACTCCGTGAGTGCTCAGTTAGCCTTGTTTAGTGAGTCAGTGACACACACAGGCTAATCCCAGGCAAGCAGACAACCAGGACCACATGGAAGTGACTGTGGATGGAGAGGGCTCTCAGGTAGGAAAGTCTCTTTGAAAAATGGCTCTGGGCCAAGATCTCAGGGACAGGGGGTGGGGGAGTCATCCATGCATAGATGTGGGGAGGGAAAAGCCGGGGTGTGGAAAGGCAGGTGCGGAGGCTTTGAGGTGGGGTCTTGTGTGGTGTTTCAAGGCACAGAAAGACCATCATAAACTGGACTGTGACGAGCCTGGGGAGGGAGGTGAGAGAACAGGTTGGCAAGGGGCCAGGTCATGGGGCTGGTAGGGTTTCACCCCTCCAAGCTGGGCGCCTGGCCCGCCAAGGCCTGGGTGGCTCTGACTGATGCAGGCTGGAGGGCGTGGGCTCAACCCCATGGGCAGGGGGAGCTCTGGGGTGGCTGGGGTCCAGTCTGCCTTCTCCCAGCCCTGGGCGGTTGCTGGTCTATCAAAGCCGGATGCCTGTCATTGCCCCCAGCACCTCTGAGACCCCCTCCACACCGCCGGTGTCTCACATCTCCTGGCCCTCCCCGTGGGGTCCTGATGGCCATTTCTTGGAAAGGGACCCATGGGTGTTTGTTACTCCCAGCATCGGAGCCTCGTCTGGTGGTCACCTCACATTTTATGGCACTGTAGACGATGTGGCTTTTCTCAAACACCATCACAAGTGATGCTGTTTTGTCTTTGAATGTTTGATTGAGTCCTTCTTTCTGGCCAAACCTTCCTCCTCTTCCGTCTAACCCGGAAAATGTCTACTTCACACATAGGTCTGGCTCAAGGCCATCTTTTCTGGGAAGCCTCTGAATGGGCCATGCCCCTTCCTCCACGAAGACAAAGCAGGTTCTCCCCTCTCTACGGCAGCACGTGTGTCGTTGTCCCCCTCATGAGGGATGTGAGCTCCCTGGAGGCAGAGGCCACATCTTCGGGGACCGTCACAGGGCCGACACACAGAGAGTGACCTCTGACTCAGGGGATGGACCATTAGACACCACGGGGGCGGGGAGCTGCTGCTCATGGCCGTAAGGTGGGGGAAGGGCCACCTGGTGTGCCATCGAGGGACACGGTCTCTGCAAAGAATTGAAGAACCAACTCAAAGCCCTCACCATGCCCCAAATGTCTGAGCATCACAGAGGCTAAAGTACTTCCCCCTGAGATGGGCTTTCTGTTTCTTTCTGGAGAATTCTATCCCAACTCTGTGTAGTCTTTCTGGGCCTGACAACCTTAGGTCCCCACCTTCCTCTTTCTACAAGTATGGAGCCTGAGCCTTGGGGCCCAGGCATCCTGTCTACATAGACGATGATGTGCCTGGACAATTGGAGCTCTTCACAGGCCTTTCTGCTGAGTCTGCTGGAAAACCATTCCCTCTGGAGGATAGTCTTGAACGTGGCTGGGGCGGCCAGCCGCTGACTCTCCAGGCAGAAGGACTGACACCCTGACATGAGGAGCAAAGCAGAGAAGGGAACAGAGCAAGTAGGAAAGACGTGGGGACATTTTTTGAGATCCAATCAGTTAGGGTATTCCTATCACGCGAGTCACCCAAGTTCTGTTTCCTTCAGCTAATTTGAGTTGGGATTCTGTCACTTGCAACCGAAGCGGGTCTGAGAAATTCAAGAGGGGGAATGTTCTATTTTAGGTTCTTGTGATGGTCTGTCACCTAGAAATACACATGCAGCCAAATCTCGTTAACGAATGTGGTGGCGGACTCCGAAGCCTCACCACGGAGGTGTGTTCTCCTGTGGGGGGAGGGGAGAAGGTGGGCACCCATGTTGTCCCGCTAAGTCCCACCCAGGGCGGTGTCCACATGGGAAAGGTGTCCCCGCCAGAGCCCAGCTGGGGCGAGGCCATCAGGATGAGCTCTCTTTGGAGAAAAAAAACAAACAAACAGAAAACAGAGGGAAACCGAGCCTTTCTCTGTAAACACAGTTGACAAAACAACATTTCACAACTTCAGTTCAGAATTGGAAGATGGCGTTGGGAAGTTCTCCATCTACACCCCTTGCCAGATTGCCACTCTTGGAGGGCTCAGTCACGCTCTCTGATTTCCGGCCACCGCCTCCCGCCGACGGGTGCAGCGGGGCCTTGCCGTCCCAGCCCGAGGGGGGCCCACAGACAGCGAGCCTCGCCACTGCAGGATTTGGAGATTTGAGAGAGCTTCTAGAACAAACCTGCACACGTCATGGTCAAGAACCCCGAGGGGCTGACTCTGAGGCGGGGTGAGACCCTCCATTGAGAAGCTTGAACAGAACCTCAGGGAGGGATCTCTTCAGGGTGCACTGCTGGCCTCGCTCGCCCGGAGAAGCCGTATTTCCTCGTGCACAGACCTGTCATTTCTCATCTGTCCATCCTCCCGGCATCCGTATCCTTGGCGCCATGGTAACAACTCGAGTCAACCACTTCAGGGCCCCTGGTTTCTGAGAGAGATGTTTTGGGTGGGCTCAGAGACTCCTTGTCCGGTCTGGACTCTTGCTTATCTTGAAGGAGTCCCGAAATGCACGGTCTCCGGTCTACCATGAGCACAAGTGTCTGCGGAAGCAACCTGCTATTGGAACTCGTCTCCAGCTTACGAATGAGGAATGAAAATAAGAGATCGGAGGGGATTTGGAAGTCATTTGGGATGCCATTTTCACCGGTCAGGTTGACAATACTGCAGAGTGTTGGGTGAGGTTGTGAAGTAATAGTCCTTCACTTACATTGTTGGGGACACAATTTGCTACAAACTTTTCACCGGTCAGTTGGGTTAGATCTATCCAGATTTTGAATGGACACGGTCACGGACCTGGCTCTTCTTTTGTTAGAAAATTTCCCTGAAGATGTAATCTTTGAAGGGCTCCAAGAAATGGATACCAAGTCATTCTTTGGGAGGCATTATCTATAAGAACAACATTTTTAAAACAGCCTAAATGACCATCATTAGGGGACTGGTTAAATTAATTGAGTTATATCTACTCAGTTCTCTCCAGATGGTCAAGAAATAAGATAGATGCAGGTAGTATCATGGAAAGAACTCTAACAATGATTATTTTGTTAGTAATTGAAAAAAAGACAAAAATGTGGAAGAATGGGTGAACTAACTAATTGTGGTTTGGTCGTACGATGGATGGAAGCAATGGAAGTGAAGACCCTCAAGGTATTGCATCAGCGTGGAAGACTGAGTGTGAGTATGTTGGCTGAGGAACCGAAACTCTAAGGAGATATAAGCCACAGGACTCTGTTCGTGCAGCGTGAAGTACATGTGCCTAAAACCGCAATGTGTTTTTTATGGATATAAAACTATGTAGTAAAATTATAAAAATGTGCACGAGAATCATACACAACAAACATCAGGGTAGTGGCCACTGCTGTGGGGCAGACGGATGGGACTTGGGGCTGTTACCTGTGACTCTGATGGTCTCTTTTCCTCCCTCCCTCCCTCCCTCCCTCCCTCCTTCCTTCCTTCTTCCCCCCTTCCCTTCTTCTCTTCCCTCCTTCTTTTCCTCCCTTCCTCCTTCCTCCCCTGCCTCCTTCCTCTTCTCCTTCCCTTATCCCTTTCCTCCTTCCTTCCCTTCTTCTTTCCCTCCTTATTTCCTTCTCTCCTTCCATCCCTCCTCCCTCCCTTCCTTCCCTTCTTCTTTCCTTCCTTCCTTCCTTTCATTCTTTTCTCCTTTCTTTTTTGGATCTGAAGCAAATGAAATAAGGCAAACATCTTAAATCTGGATGGTACATACATGGATGTCTGTTATATTATTTTCTGTATGTTTAAAAATTTTTGCAGAAAGCCAAATATATTATGTTTCCCTTTTGAGTGAGCATATGTTAGTATAGATGCTGGTATCAGTGTAGAGAATTTTGTTTTCCTGGTGAGATACACACGGAGCGGTTAGCACAGTATAGCTTTGGGGGAAGATGAAGAGTTGGGTTGGGGGAGGGGTGGAGAGAGAGACTTTTGCATTTCACCTAATTCCCTTCTGTACTATTTGAAAATCTTAAAATACATGCACCTTATTTTGTACCCACCCACCCACAACTCTCTGTATCTGACAAGGATCATCTAGATATTAGGATTTTAAATCATTTTTGTTCTATTCTTTAAACCTCTCTAATCAAAAACCCAGCCAATGTTATTTGACTGTAATAATCATTTAACATCACTGTTTTAATAGAAATTTACAGTTCTTTCCTGACAACTCGGTACTCTGGCTTGTGGCAAACCTGGGTCCCGCCCACGGAGGACAGGTTGTTTGTGTGTGGTTTTGCTTGGAGCTTTCAGCGGTCAAGAGCAGTCCCTGGTCCGGGGGAAGAGGAGCTGGAGGGGCGCGTCTCCGTGGGAACAATGGGAGGCCTCTCTCCCACGGGCCTGCCCCCTTTCTCCAGAGAGCCGGCTCGGGGGCAGCCTGTCGTGGCCCCAGCTTACATGGAACCCGGGGCACCCCCTTTGCCCGTGTGTGTTCATGCGTCCCGCGTACAGGGGAGCCCATGTGGAAAGACGGCGAGCTGCAGCTGCTGTCACTTATGCTCCGGAGAACAATTCTAGGAATTAATGGCTTCTAATCCTGCAAATAAGGTAGACGTGGGCGCCGTGTTAGATTCCAAGCTGCCAGGCTCCAGCCACTGCTCTATTTGATAAACATGCTTACGAGGATACTCTCTGATCGAAGGGCAGGGGGAAGGGCCCCTGTTACCCTCCCCCCCCACAGCACTCCCTCCCCCCTCCTCCCACCGCAGCTAAGGCCCTGTGGCCTCATGCACCTTCCCAGCCCAGGGGAAAAATGAGGTCAATAAAATCTTTAAAATAACTCCTTATGAGACCATGTCAATAGACAGAGAAACTTAGTCCTGACAGGAGTGGCTCTGGAGGCTTAAAAAAGAAAAGAAGTTCTGAGGACGGGATACTCCACTGAAACAATCATTCACTTTAATAACAGCCTTTATGTACTACAATAAGAAGCACCAACGTCTATTAAGTACAACGCGCTGGTCCTTCCAGGGATGTGGACGCACATGAGTCACTCTTCCGGGGGCGGCGGAGCGCTCGGGCTTTCCACTCAGCGCTCAGCGATTTGGTGCGCGATTTCCACACGGGCTAGGGCTAGTTGGCCTGGCTTTTTGTTCAGGTGTCTGGGGGTCAGCCTGGTGGAAGGGGGCTCCTGGGGGAGATGACCCCCGGGCATGGTGGTGGGTGGGGGTGGGGATGAGATTTGCGAGGGAGAGAGGTCAGGGTCACGGCTGGGAATGTGGTTCTCATGGTCAGCCCTGGCCGAGCGGGAAGGGCAAGGTGAGTAGAAATGGGAGAAGCAGCCTCAGGCTGGGGGACAGGGGGCAGGGCTGGGGGACAGGGGACAGGGCTGGGGGACAGGGGGCAGGGTTGGGGGACAGGGGGCAGGGCTGGGGGACAGGGACAGGGCTGGGGGACAGGGACAGGGCTGGGGGACAGGGAGGAGGAGGCAGGGCAGAAGAGGTGAGGAGAACGAGGCATGGCACAAATCGGGAACGGTTCTGCCCCGGGTCGTGTTTGGGGGCGGCAAGGTGACCCCAGGACCACCTAGAGCTGGAGCTTACGGGAAAGCTGCAGCTCGGCTCTGGGTCGTGGTCACCCTTTCTTCCTCCAAGACACCCATCTCCTCAAGACACCTCCCTTAGGACTTAGAAGCGTTGCCCAGTGATTTCTCCAGTGACCGCATTGCTCAGAGGGGGACGTTTGTCCCCTTCCGGTAAAGCGTTGCCCCTGCTTAGGGGAGCCAGCTGCAGTCTGGACCCCAGAGACCATCTTTTACTTCTTATTCTAAGTTAGAGGGTCGACTTTCCCTCAAGCCCTGCCCCCAGGACCACATTCCCTGTGATGGAGTCAGAGAGAGTCTCACGGCTCACTGCCGCGGCGGCCCCCAGGCCCAGGGCACCCTGAAAGAGGTGATTGTCTGTCCCCCGCTTCTGCCTCTGGGTCGCAGAGGCTGAGTCCTCACGCCTGCAGCGCCATGGCTGGACCTCTGTTTCTTTCCCCTGAGCCTTTGCTGAGCTCCTCTGAGCTCTCTTGTCTCTGGTGGGGTCCCGTTGAATAGCCAGGAGCATATGTCGGTGGTGAAGGGGGCTCTGGGGGGATAAGATGCTGCAATCACATGGGGTCAGCAAGGAGAGTCGGAGGAAGGGATGGTTTACAAGGGCCTGGGAGGCTCAGTCAGTTAAGCGTCCAGCTCTTGGGTTGGGCTCAGGTCATGATCTCACAGTTTATGAGTTCGAGCCCTGAACTGTCAGTGCAGAGCCTGCTTGGGACTCTCTCTCTCTCTCTCTCTCTCTCTCTCTCTCTCTCTCTCTTCCTCTCTCTGCCCTCCTCTGCTTGCTTACTCTGTTCTCTAAGTAAATAAATCAACTTAAAAAAAAAGATGGTCTACGAGACAAAGGGAAGCGTGGGATGGAGATGTACCCCGGGGCCAGCAGCTGGGCGCCCCTCCCCTGCCCCAGTCCGAAGGGGCACAGGAGGTGATGGCCAGACCTGGAGGAGAGGGCTGGTCCTCGGCTGTCTGCAGGATGGGGGGCTTATTGCCCGAGCCCCGCCCAAAGCCAGTGGGCAGGGGATGGCCATAGGATGAGGCTCGAAGGCAGAGAGCAGGGGAAGGCGACCAACCCGGTTCCACACCCCCAAGGCAGCTGTGGACCAGAAAGGCTCTACAAGGGCAGGAGCCTGACCCCCAGCAGGTCTTGGCAGCTCCGAAGTCCCCTAGGCTTTGTGGGTAGGGAGATGAGCTAAGATGTGCCCGCAGCTGCTCATCTAGCCAAAGCTGGAGCTAGGATTTGAACCCAGTGTCCACATGCTGGGCCCCTGGCTAGACTGCCTCAAGGGCTAGCCATGAGGCCGCCTCAGACCTGCTCCCCTGCCCGTGCCTGCCGCTGCCCTTCCCCTGCTCGCCTCATGGCTCCCTCCCCACCCCAGTGCCCTGAATCTTTCAAAGCCTTCTTTGCCTCTTCTGTAAGACATGATGGCTGGAGGAGCGGAGAAAAAACTTTAGAGGCCTCAAGGATCAAAAGACGATGACGGGTCCTCACCGCCCTCCCAAATGTAATTAAAAACAAACAAAAATTACAGAAAATAAGGGTAAGAGATGTCAGGAAGTCCTGATTTATCCTCGGAGGTTTACTTTGATCATGTTGGAGGCAAATATGGAGTATAACATTCTTTCCGAACACTTTTTCCTCATTTTTTGGGAGTGTTCCTGGTTAGCGGTGCCCCAGCACCCACTGAAGTCTTTCATTTGGGGGAGCCCCCTTCTGGAAGGGGGCGTGCAAGAGCCCCACCCACCTGAGAGACCACCGTTGGCACAGGCCTGCAGTCCTGGGAAATCTTCCCACCTTCCTTCCTGCCTCTACATGGGTCAGTGTCGGACGGGTCAGAAATTTTGGAGCAAATACCCAGCAACACAAGAAAGGGGTATTTTTCTGTGCTCAGAACTTGTATAAAACTTTTGGGGCCCGGGTGAAATCTCTAACGTTCTGTTGCACCCACATAGCAGTTGGTAGGGATTTGAAGTCACTGCATGTGAGATGCTTGGACGCGAGGTCTTGAGAGAATGTCGAGGCCTCAGTCAAGGCCAGGTCGGTCGTCGGTTTGCAGATGGGAAACAAGGGCCGAAATCCCTGTCCTCCACCTTCGGTCACCTGGGTGGGGAGCGGGGCCTGGCGGGGCTGCCCTGCGATGACGGGCAGGGTATGCATGCCACCAAGAGAGCCCATGGAAGATGGTAAACTGCATTGTCGCAGGGGTCGAAGATGGCCGATGCGCCCGAGGGTGCGGGGCCACCACTGCGCCCTCGCCTCCGCCCAGGCAGAGCGGACCCGTCTCTCACTGCGGGCTGTCTGCCGTCCTGTGCACGGAGGGTCATGACTGCTCCCCAGACTGGGGCGAGGGGAAGGGGTGGGGCGGGGTGTGCTCCGCCCCCGGGCATCTCTGACGGTAACGGGCACTCAGGAGGCACCCAGAACGGCCGCTAAGGAATTGCAGGAATAGGGAGTGCTTTGAGGCAAGACCCAGGAATGGAGGGCTCCTCCAAGTCTGGAGACGGAGTCCTGAGCCCTGCAACGGCTTTCTGGGAGGAAGGAGGTTTGGGGAGGCACCTTCTGCTCTGCCCTGTGGTGGCACTGACACATCAGAGACCTTCGACATGGCTGGTCTTGGGCCTGACCCCCGTTGGGCCAGCCCTGAAAAACTGAGACCACGAGAGAACAGACTCAAATCCACAAGGCTGATTTTCCTTCATTAAAGGAATGTCCAGGGGCGCCTGGGGGGCTCAGTCGGTTAAGCATCTGACTTCAGCTCAGGTCGTGAACTCCTGATTCGTGGGTTCGGGCTCCATGTTGGGCTCTGTGCTGACAGCTCAGAGCCTGGATTCTGCTTCGGATTCTGTGTCTCCCCCTCTCTCTGCCCCTCCCCCACTTGCCTTCTGTCTCTGTCTCTCACAAATGAATAAACACTTAAAAAAGGAACACCCTGAGTGAAAAAGGATTCCTTTGTGTGTGTGTGATGTGTGTGTGCATGTGCACAGGTGCGTGTGTAGGTGAGGTGGGTGCACACCGAAGGGAGGAATGGCGTAGGATCTGGTTCATCGTTCTTGGCCTCCCAGTAACGCTTATAAGAAGGAACAGGCTTCCTCGTCAGAGCAGTTTTAGATTCACAAATAGAGCAGGATGGACAGAGCGCCCGCACACCCGCTCTGCGCCCCAGGCCCCTGTTTTCTCCTGTCGCAGAGCACCTTTCCCCAAGGGAGCAGAGCCCGCTGCTCCTGGAGGAGGACCAGGAACAGGGCTCTCGATGCAAGCCGGCCACGGCCAGCGCCCGCACACTTCCGACTTCTAATCGAGATTGAGTAGAGAGCCCCGCACCTGCCAGCGCCTCTTCATCCGTGTCCTTCATGCGCTCGACAGGTGTGCCTGCACTTGAGATCCGCCGCCCCCAGGTGTGGGTGCCGGGCACTGGGGTTGAGCTGGTGACCAGCCTCCGTCCCTGCCCTCACCCAGCTCACGTGGGGTCAAGGATATGCCCTTGCAGGAGCACGGAAATGCCCGAGACTCGGAGGCCCAATCCAGGCGGTGGAACAGCAGCAGAAAGCTGCCTGGGGAAGACAGTGTCAGAGATGAGATTCAAGAGAAATCAAGGAGGCAGTGTTTGCAGGGCTTTGTGACCTCTGGGATGGGTGGGACGTGCGGGGGGCGAGGAGGGATCCGTACATGGGACCCTGGACGATTGGGTGAAGTGCTGTTCCCCAAGGCGGAGGGCAGGGAGCACAGGTGCGCAGGCTTGCAGGGAAGGGACCGCCTTCAGCTCCAGGACACGTGTCTGAGGTGCCTGTTAGACCTGTGAGTCTCAGCTGCACTTGGCACTTGAACTTGAAGGTCAGCAGAGGGTCTCTCTATTCAGGTTTTGATTTAAAAGGCATTATTGGGTAGATGGCTGGTGGAAACAGGGACGCCTCCCAGAGACCTGCGTTGAATAGAATGAGGCTGGACTCTGAGAGGCAGCAACATACAAGGGCCTGGGAGACGGTGGGAGGAGTCAGTGGGTGAGCTTTGAGCCTGCTGTGGCGGGGCCCATATGGAAGGTTCTAGTAGTTCCAGAAAGACCCTGGGGGTGCTGAGGCAGCAGAGTGGGGACCCCACATTCTGACCCAGCCAAGAGAGACCACAGTCCATCAGCCTCAGCTGTGAGCGGTAACAGCCAGCAAAATGCCCAGGGCTGAAGTCGGACAGAACGCCCTGAGCGATGCACTTGCCCAGCCTGAGCCTCTCTTAATGTTCCCAGATGTGCTTGGAGAAGAGGAGTGAGAGATGGGCAGCGATCAGAAAGATTGGACCCTTGCCCAAGGGAGGCCAGTTATACCTAGAAGAACAGAATGATTTGTAATTGTGCAGTGCTCTCCCTGTGCTTCTGAACAAGGCGGCTTGGAATTAGATCGATGATGATAGACAGACAGACAGATAGATAAAGTGCTATCTAAGGCGAGTACTTTTGTAACACTTCCCCATTTATTTATAGCTTGACTCCTTCACCCACTGGCACACGAGCTTTATTAAAACAGAAGGTTGCTGTGTCAAGAACGTCTACCACGGTGCCCAGCACCAGTGGGGCACAGTCATAATTTTGGAATGAGTAGGAATGAAGAACGAATCCGGGTTCCTGCCTGGAAGACTCCTTTCCTTTCTTGGGAAATCCCATCCCACACGAAGCTTTCCATTTCTTTCGCAGCATGGTTCTAAACATTACAGATTTATCTTCAGGTTGAGCCTCATCGGACCTGTTAGGACTTTTACCTGGTTTGGACGACTGCAGCAATCATGGAAATGTCTAGTCTTCCTTCTGGTGTATCTTCGGCTCCCAGATTCATCCCTTAGATCCTTCCCTAGTGTGGCTCCCTCATCAGAGTTAGGACGAAGCCCCTGAGGATGAAGTCCCCAGATGTGGTCCCGAATTTGTCTTCCCTCCTGAGCTCACCCAGCCCTGCCCAGGCTGAGTACCCCAGATGCTGAATTAGGGGGCAGAAGGGCAGGAGATGACGTTCCTTTTAGCCCCATCCCTGAGCTAAGGGGTGGGAGGGCAACCAGGCGGAGGGGCCAGAGCTGGAGGATTCCCCGAGGAAAGAAGGCCAGGCTCCCTTTTAACAAATTTTGCATTTTAATGAAAACTGGCCTCGCCACAGGGTCTCAGACCAAAACTCTTGCACACACTCCCTTGCTCTCAAAAAATAAGAACAGGTCTCCGAGAAATGTGACTGCCACGGCTCAGTGAACCACTAGTTTTTCCTGAGCACCTATTTTCTGCCCAGCAGGTGCTGCTGCCTAACTGGGAGATAAGAGAAGTCACAGTTGCTACCCGCATGGGGTCTACACATCTGTTGGCATGAGTTTGAAATAATTGGTGACTTTGCCGGAAATGCCGTGGGACGGACGGCCCACCCTGGGCCAACTCCTGGGCGGCGATCAATGCCCACTGCGCCCCCGAGCCTTCCTGGTCCCCAGAAGGTCTGCTCAGGCCTCTGTGCACACCCACAGACGGTGTCCGACTCACCGTTGTATCTGCGGACCGCGAGGGAGAGCCACCGTCCGGCCAAGACAAGAAGGCAGTGAAGGCAGCGTCTTCAGCCTCTGAGCCGGGCAGGAGGGTCGGGACACGTCAGGTCTCAATAGATACTCTGCCAGGCTCCCACTTCCACCGAGGCATGCTCCGTCCCTCCGAACAGAGCCGCCTTCCTTTCAAGTTGTCGCCTTCCTTCTCCAGGACGGGGTGGGAAGCAGCTCCTTGGGGACTGCTTCGGAGGAGGCCGAGCACTGCTGAGGACATCGCTGGGCAGGCTGGAAGCCTCCGCTGGGGCTGTCCCTGGGCTTTGTGTCGGCTGTGGCTCCTCACCATTGAACCTGGTGCTTAGCAGAGTTCTCAATGACTGTCGCAGGCGGAGGGGCCCAGTCGGGACCAGTGGTGACATGGCGCCCATGGAGGAGGGGCTGCTTTCACCTCCGAACGTAGATGGTGGCCGCACCAGCACTCCCACGTCCGTGCCCGAGACAATACAGGTGGGCCCCTGTGGCTCGAAATCTACGTTGGTTTGTCACTGAATTGACAATAGAAGGAATTTGTGAACTGCCCTCGCCCCCACATTGATGCTGTTTAGAATAACCACAACCATTGGACACACTGTGCATCGGAAGGCGGGCTTTATTGCTCATGCGGGATCAGCATCCGTAAGCGGGCACCAGACGTGGCGGGGGGCCGTGAGGCTGTGTGCAGACTTCCCGTTCTTGGTCAGTTACCTCTTTTATTTTCTTCCCTTAGTTTTCTGGCTGATTGTTCACAGCTCTCTCAGCAAAATATGGATTTTTTCATGGAAACCTCAGATTACCCAGGAAAGGGAGGCCAGGGGTCAGGATGCATGGGGTTGAGGCGTCGCCCCTGGGGGCTGCCGTGTGCGTCTCCGTGGCCCGCCACAGGTGTGCCGAATGGCCTACGGAGAGGTGGGCGGAAGTCGGCTGAGCCGAGCTGCGTGCTCAGTATCCCACACCCTCCGCTGAGCAGTTTTGAGGGCGGGCTTCCAGTCCGTTATGTTGATTTTGGTCCCGGTTTTCCTTTTGACATTATTATATCATGAACTTTGTTCCCAACTCTGTGTTCCAGAAATCTTTACTCAGACCTCCGTAACATGATAACCATTATTATCAGTGGCAATTGAAACGCTGAGGAGGAAGTGACAGATTTAGGCAAATATTTCTGGATTTGGCAGGATTTAGAATCTTCAACTCTTAGCAAATTTTAAAATGAGCAACCTCAGGGCTCCTGCATGGCTCATTCGATTAAGCCTCTAGCTCTTGATTTTCTCTGATTCTTGTGGGTTCAAGCCCTGGGTCGGGCTCCACACTCAGGTGGAGCCTGCTTAAGAGTCTTTCTCTTCCTCTCTCTCTGCCCCTCCCCTGCTCTCTCTAAAATAAAATAAAATAAAATAAAATAAAATAAAATAAAATAAAATAAAATAAAATAAACAACCTAGTGTGCGCAACTCTTTATCTCAGTAGAACTTAGCATTTTGAAGAGTTTGCACTTTCTCGGGCGTGGAAGTAGGCTTGGATGCATATTGCCAACCTGCCTTGCAAAAGGGCATTTTGAAACGACCTTGATCTTGGTGCCCATCTTCACTACCTCCTACCAACATGGGGGGTCTTTGAATGTTCTATTACTACAGGGGGGCCTGGGTGGCTCAGTCGGTTAAGTGTCTGACTCTTGATTTCAGCTCAGATTGTGATTTCACAGTTCATGGGATCAAGCCCCGCATTGGGTCTCTGCACTGATAACATGGAGCCTGCTTGGGACTCCTCTCCCTGCCCTCCCCCACCCATTCTCTCTCTCTCTCTCTCTCTCTCTCTCTCTCTCTCTCTCTCTCTCTCTCTCTCTCTCTTTCTCTTTTTCTCTCAATGAATAAACATTAAAAAATGTTCTGGGGGCACCTGGGTGGCCCAGTCGGTTAAGCATCCAACTTCAGCTCAGGTCATGATCTCAAGACTCATGGGTTGGAGCCCTGCATTGGGCTCTGTGCTGACAGCTCGGAGCCTGGAGCCTGCTTCCGATTCTATGCTTCCTTTCTGCTCCTCCCCTGCTCATGCTCTGTCTGTCTCTCTCAAAAATAAATAAACATTTAAAAAGTGTTCTAGTATTATATTGTTTAAAATATAGCCAAATATACTAAAAATTGTTGGAGCATATTTAAAATAGATGAATTATGTGGTATGTAAATTGTATCTCAATAAAACTATGGCTAAAAAAATGTTATAGGAAAAAAAGGATGTCTTCCCTAAGTGCTATGTAGGTGGAAATATTTCAGAGTGAAACTTGCCATTTGGCTCAATGTCCCTGCAGAGGGAAGGCGCGGGAGGGTGGCTGGGCCCCGGGGACGGCAGGGCCAGGGGCTGGGCCTCCATTCGTGGTCTCTGTGACGTGGCCCACAGCCTCCTAAGCACGTGAAACACGTAAGTGAACCAGATAACGAGGTCTCTGTCCTTGGGACAGCGGCACTGGTGCGAACAGATAATGTGCCGGCAGCGGCCAGTCTGTGGGGGCCTCTTGAAAGTAGGGACAGAGAGATCTGCCTCCTCTTCTTCCTGCCTACAGGAAGGCTAGGCGAGGAGACAGATTCTCCCCGTGGAGCCTCTAGAAGCAAGCAGCCCTTGACGTTAGCGCACAGAAACAAACCTGGGTCTTCGGGTCCCTAGAACTCCGGGAGCATAAACTTGTGCTCTTTGAAGCCACCACGACTGTGGGAGTTTGTTACAACAGCCACAGGGCACGGGTACACACGCCCTAGACTGCGGGATCTTATTGTAAGTCCCCGCCTCTGTGTCTCAGCTCTGGTGATTTCCCGGGGGGGATCCACTCCCCCGTTCAGCTGGGAGGCCCTGGTACCAATTCCAGGCCCTTCTGTGTTGAAATTCTTCGCTGTGTAGAAAGTAGCTAATACTGGACTGTCCCTACCGCTCTGGCTGCCCTCAGACCCCGCCACAGGCTTCCCTTGACTCAGCAATGCAGGGGTTAACACCCGGCTGAGGACAGAGGGTGGGGGCTGGGGGGCCCAGCTGTGGCACCACTGGGTCCGTGTCCTGCTCTGACAGTTGCTAAATATTTTGGAGTTTTGGGCATCGCCCTTGGGTTAAAGCATCTTTCGCAGATGGTCCCTCTCTGCTTTTCCCGCAGGCTCAGAGCAGACACCATCCGCCGTCAGCAGCCCCCCCGGAGCTGGGCTGCCCCGGGCCCCAAGTGCTCGCTTCCTCCACCCAGAGCCCAGGACACACCGTCCACTTTGGTGGCCGACCCTTGGGATGGTCCCACGAGGCAATCGAATGCTGTTGGTTTCAGTCCCTTTGAAAACAGGACCCAAATGAATCAAGTGTTTGCCCAGGGGAAGAAGGTTATGAAGCAGGAAATAATGGAACGGGTTGTGATCTTTTCATTTTCAGGTGATTGTTGCAAACGGATTTTTTTTTTAAGTCTATGAAAAGGCCCTCATCAGCAGTGTTTCCTGCAACATGAGAAACACGTTTTAAAGAGCAAACAAATCCCTGCTTTTCTGGTTGGGTTATTGCTTCTGGCAGGGTCGATGGGGTTTTGGGGGAATGCACCGTTCACCTACGGAGCTGGGCTCTGGCTTGTCTTGGGAACAGCATCTTCGGTTCCTCCTTCCAGAAGCTTCCCACTCCGTCCTGGGCCCTGATAATTCGGGGGAACTGTCAGGGCTAAGCACCCAGTGTGGCACAGTGCCCGGTACCCACTGGGGTTCCACGTGTTTTGTTGAGTGAATAAAGGACTTCCCGCCCTTAATCCACCCATTCATCCACCAGGTGTTTGCTGAGCGTCTGTGGGTGGACCCTGGGCACCCAGAGGTGTCTAACACCCTCACCGTAGACTTAAGTTCGTGGAGACACCTGGGCTATGCTCTTCTTGGGGAACAAACGCTTTCATTTATTCCAGATGTGCTCCCATCCCCCCAACATCCCACCCTGATTGCTTCCTGGGGACTGGGGAGCCCAAGGTTGACGGCAGGTACAGTGATGTGGACGGACAGACACGCGGGGACGACGAGGGAGGTTGTGCTGGATCGTGTCCTTATTCTTGCCATATGATTAAATTGCCTGTTTATGTCCAACGTGGCCATGTGGCCCGCTTGGCCAGTGACATGGAGAATGGGGGCGTCTTGGGCCGCTGCTGGGGAGGAGCGGTGAGAAGTGGGGCTCTTTCCCAGCGGCCACAGGTCCCCCCACCCCCTAATCCCAGTTAGCAGCTCTCACTGTAACATGGGCTGGAATGAATCTCTGTTGTCATAAGCCGCTGTGATTCAGAGTTGTTTGTGACGGGACATAGCTTAGCTCCGGGTGACCCAGGGAGAAGTCCGCACAGCGAAGAAGCATCAGACCCAGGCTTTGGATGGCAGATAATGGTTTCGCCAGGGATTGGGGATGGGACCGGCAAAGTCACAGAGCCACAGAGCAGAGACATGAGAACGGCTGTCTCAGGATTTAAGCTTTTTTCTTGTTTTTCTTTTAAAGTTTATTTATTATTTGAAAGAGAGGGAGAGAAACAGAGAGAGAGAAAGTGAGCACGGGAGGTGCAGAGAGAGAGGGAGAGAGAGAATCCCAAGCAGGCTCTGAGCCGGCCGCACAGAACCTGATGCGGGGCTTGAACCCACAAACCTTGAGATCATGACCTGAGTCGAAGTCGGATGCTTAATCGACGGAGCCCCCCAGGTGCCCCAAGTGTGGTCTTTATAATGAAAGCCGTGTGCCCACCTATGAAGGTAGGGAGAGTGACACCAAGGGACAGGTCTGCCACAGTGTATCCCTATTAACTGACAGGATCCGTGATGTGGTCAGGCAGTGCAACAACGTGACTTGTGTGTTCCCCTCTGTGAACAAATATTTTTAATCAGCAGTTATACAGTTGATATTGGATGTGTGCTGGCAACCCAGCCACGTCAGCCAGCAGCCCATTGCCCCGGTTCAAGGTGGGGTAGGTTCCGTCTTCTCACCTTCTTCCTGATTGGACCCTAAATATTTATATCTACAGCCCATCCCGTTGCCCAACTCTGTGTTCTTTAACAGAACTATCTGTTTTTTCCTTAAGTGCCAAAGTGGTTTTTCTAAGTGGACAAATGGACCCTGTCCCATCCAAGTTCAAATTCTGTCTTCCCTTTACCCCCACCCCTCACCCTGTCTCCCCTCCAGGCCTGCTCAGGGCCCAGAGAGCCAACCTGCATGAATTTCTTTGTGAATTTCATCAAAGGCTACCCTGGGCTCTGGTCCCTGTTGGGTCTGGTCAGTGGAAGTCCTGGAGGACATGGGGGTGGGGGTGGAGAAGATGAGGGCTTCGCGTCTCTGGCTGCCTCCCGGGTGTGACGGGCTGGCCATGCCCTCCCAAGGTCACAGCCACCGGGGGCATTCTCTCTGCCTCATGTGTGTCTGCCTCCTCCGTCAGCCCTTCAGGGATTGGCTCCTGTTGGAGCCCCAAAGTCCCGCTGCCAGCCGGTCCCGTTGGCTTCTCTGTCCACACTTTTCTAAGGAGTCTGTTGACCAAACTCTTTGAGTTCATTGAGTTAGGTATCTGCCTGTTTCCTTCCATGACCAGCATGGCTACCAATCCCTTCCAGGGGCTCAGGATGGATTGTTCATTCCTTTCTGGTGTCTCCGAGGCTTGGGGGGGTGGGGTGCGGATCTCACCCCTGCCTTCCCTTTCAGCTTCCCCCCTTGCCATCCTGCTCCCACAACTAACCTCCCTCCCCTCCTCTCTTTCCCCTCCGTCTCCTCCTTCTTCCTCAGCAGCTTCCTGAGTAGAATTGAAAATGGCCCCTGTGCAGGGAGGCAGGGTGAGACCCAATGAGAGAGGCGATCATTCTAGACTGGCGGGTGGCAGGTGTAACCAAAGAGGGAACACACGAGGCTGGTCTTGGGTCTTGGGTCCTGGAGGGTGCGGGGGGCTCGTACGCAGACCAGCACACCTCTGCACACCAAGTCCTAAGAGCTTACTTAGGGCCTTAACTGGGTTCCACCACATACACTGTCCGTACAGCCTGAACACCGCCTTTCTAGCTCAGGAGCAGCTTCTGGGGGCAAGGGGGTGAGCAGGGCACTCGGGGAACCAGGGAAGGGGCGAGGAGCCCCCGACTGCCCAGCTCCAGCTCTCCAGCCGAGTCCTCTCAGTGACCTCCCCCGACATTCACTCACCCAGCAAATGTAAGGGAATCCCACCGCGTGCCTGCTGTTATTCTGGGACCGGAGATCGGACGGTGGCTGAGGCAGGCGTTCTGGGGTCCCAGGCCCCAGCCCCGACCGCTTACGTGTTGTTTCCAGGTGCTGCACTGTCTTGCCTCCCCTCACCCCTCTGCTGTCCCCACCTTTGCCTGGATGCACCCCACTCTCCACTGAATGCGCCCCTTCTCTCCGTCCACGAGGCCACTGAGTCTGGTGGAAGGGTTCCTGTCTCTCCCGGGAGGGCCGGTGGGAGGCTTTGGTTGCTCTTGCCGGCTGTGTGGTTTACAGGTTCCTTTGACCCCAGAGTGACTCCCAGGGGCATTTCCGGAGACCCCGGTGCCTGCAAGGCCTCACGCCTAGCAAGTGCTCAGCGGAGATTTGTGTAATCAAGGAATGAAACACTAATCCTGGGAGTGTGGAGAGGGCTGTGTGTGGGGTTTGCTGACCCGCCCAGTGGCCGCCTGAGGAAGGCAGGGCCAGCCATTGATCCTGGTGTTCAGGAGGGAGCACAGAGTTCAAGGGAAGGCCCTTGAACTTGAGTCACTGCCTGCATTTTACCTTCTTGGTCAAAGGTAGATCGGAGCATGAATTCAGGCCCCTAAGAACGAATGCTGTGTGTTTTTGCAGATCACCTCCTCACAGAGGCTTCCTGATTGAATGCCATGCCCACCCAGACGGGTTTGTAACTTATGGGAATCAGAAAAATGTGTATTTGTTTTTTTTTTTCTTTTTAAAGACTTCAGGAGCAATACTGCAATACCTGATTCAAACAGTCTAGGAAGGGAGAGTGTATTAGCTTCCCAGGGCGGCCATAACAAAGTGCCACCAACCGGCCGCTTCAACAATGGGGATGTAATTGTCCCGCAGTTTCGAAGGCTGCAAGCTACGGATGGGTGTATCTGAAGAGTGTACTCCTTCTGAAGGCCCTAGGGAAGGATTGTTCCAGACCTCCCTCCCAGCTTCTGGGAGGTTCTTTCTTGGCTTGTGACGGCTTGACTCTGACCTTTACGTGGTGTCGTCCCCCCCCCCTCCCCCCGGTGTCCAAATGTTCCCTTTCTTTTATGAGGACACCGGTCGCTGTGGATGAGGGTCTGCCCTGCTCCAGCCTGACTCATCCTAACTTAGCTTGTTTCGCCTGTCACAGCCCTCTTTCCAAAGAAGGTCACCTTCTGAGACTGGCGGGTCAGGACCTTGACACAGAATTTGTAAGGGACACAATTTTATCCATAGCGTACAGTAAGAAGCGTGGTAAAAGGGGCGCCTGGGAACCCTACCTGCCAACCCCAGTGCGAAACAA
>PISW01005380.1:132500-136427 GCA_004023785.1 Mungos mungo
ATTTGCATAACTAAACTGTCTGCGCGCCCGCTCGGCTGCCCAGGTGCAAGGCCATTTGCATATAGAACAGTGAGGAGGTCCCAGGAGTCACTTCAGACCGGAGCGACTGCTGAGCCCGCAGTCCACACAGCCCAGGAAATGAAATTGGAATGACAAAAAAAAAAAAAAAAAAACAACCCCGGAGTGTTCGCCTGTAAGGGTGAAATATGCAGGCACGTTGCAAAGGTTACGTAGAGATTACAAGGCGGTGGCTCCAGATGCCGAAGGACCCACCGAGTCCGGGAGGAGGGGCGGGGCAGAGAGGTGGGCAGCAGTGGGGGCGAGGCCGTGGGCGTTCCCTGCACCGCGGGTGTCCCCTTGAACTTGTGGAGCTAAGGGGGGGACCTCCTGGGCCTCTCCTTCCTTCCCAGCCCTGAGCCCATTTGCAAGACAGGCATTCCTGGGCCTGGAGCCCTGTGCACCCACGCGGGGGTGGGTGGGGGGGGGGCCGGCCTGCCTCTCGGGCACCGGTCCTGGCTAGGTGCTGTGGGTCGTTCACCCTGAGCCTTAGACCAACCCTGTGAGCCGCGCTCCCATCCTCCCCGTTTTCTAGAATGCCCGGCAGGGCAGGCATGGGCCAGCATCTTGGATTTCTCAGCCTGCCGAAGACTTTCTCTGCTGGGCCAGGAAGGGTCTGCAGACCTCTGTGCGCAGCCGGAGAGTAAACCTCAGGCTTGGCAGCGAGGTCTCTTTTGGACCCACATCCGTGGGCGCAGACCCTCCGGCCTCCGGGGTCTCGTCCTCCGCACGCAAGTGTTAAAAATTACCTCTGACCACTGTGTGGGTATGGAGATGCACACATCCCAGGCTGGCGTCATAGTTTTCTTCTGTCGTTAAAGTAAAATTGAGACATTTCTGTGGCCCCTGGAAGTGGCGTGGCCCTGGGGAGCGTGCCTGCGGGACTTCTCGGAGGCGGAGCCCTGCCCCGCCGCCCACGTGATCTCTGTAGAAGGCGTGGTTTCTGCGCCAGGGAGAGCGGGCGTGGGCCGAGCGGAAGTGAGTGCGCGCCTGTGTCCAATCACACCTTACTGATGGACGCGGAAATAGATACTGTCTATCAATTGCAGGGCTCCGAAAATCGTCTTCTTTGGATTTCTCTCACCCGTGTGAAAGTTATTCTTAGCCCAGAGGCCCTATGGAAACAGGGCGCAGGCCCCTGCCCTCAGCCAGCTCGGTTTCCTGGCTGTAACCCCGATGAAGTTGGGCTGACTTACAGGAAAAAAAGTCTGTAGACCCGTCTTCTGAGAAGTAACTGTTGGGTTTTTCCTGTATCAACTAGAGGGGCCTCTTTTTGAGAGAGCCGCCCCTGTGGCCGTCCAGTGGAAGGATGATCACACTCTCTTACCTTCCAGGAGGCTGAAAACAAGCCATCTTCCCTGATCTTTCTTCGGCCTCAGGTGGAAAACTGTAATGGTAGTTGTGTTTCTGTCATTTTCATTAAATGAATATGAATAGACCAGAGCTTAGGTAAAGGAAAGGACACTCTTTTGTGGCTTCTCCCCTGGCAAGTGTGTGTGTGTGTGTGTGTATGTGTGTGTGTATGTGTGTAGGGGGGATCAGGTCAATGTCCCTCTTGGGTTGAATGTCACTTGTCAAGTTGGCATCGTAGGTGGTTCCTATGGCAACGGCTTTTTGTGCCGGGGAGGGTCACGCACCTGTAATCTCAATGAAAAGGGACCGCAAGAGGGTGTTCATCAGTTAGTGCTTTTGTTTCTCTTGATGGATTTGAGCTTAACCTTGAAACCCAGTGAATAAAGGGCAAGGAACGTCTGACACTGACATGGGGTGGACCACACCGCGGAGCCACGGAGCGCTCGGCTCCCGGAGGTGGCGGTGTGAGAAGCCGGGGGCTGCCACTGTCCTGGGCGTCCCCAGGGATGGCCAACGGGTGAACCTCACACCTGGCTCCCTGCTGACTGCTCGGCTCAGGCTGGGCGCCAGGGGCACCAAGAAGCCCCATCTGAAAACGGAGCCTGGGAAGCTGCTTCAGCCGCTGGCTCCTGACTCCTGCCTACCAGCTGGTGCAGGCACTCGCTCCCCTTGCCCCCTTTACTTTGGGGACCTCTGACTTCCTCTGATCTGAGGGCAGTTAGGGAGTCTACTGGCAGACATTGTCTGTGTTCTGGCCTTGGGCCCCGTCTCTGCAGAGAGAGGCGTTAAACAAACCCCCAATAACTACATGACGACCAGTCCCGGTAAATGCTAGTCAAGTCCGGACAAGACGTTGCAGGTGCTGGTCTGGGGCCGGGCAGAGTGCAAGGTGCTGGGAACTCCAGTGAAGCACAGCGAAGGGGCAGTGGTCACGCAGGGACAATTTTAATGGCCTTGGAGAAAAGGAGAGGCATGAACCTGGCTCCAGAAAGATCCCACCTCTCAGGGTGGCCCCGGAGAGCTGTTTTCTCTGAGCCTCATTGCCTGAATCCTAAAAGGGAATATTTTTTTCAAGTTCATTTTTATTTATTTTGAGAAAGATATAGAGAACAAGCAGGGGAGGGGCAGAAATCCCAAGCAGGCTCCACACAGTCAACGCAGAACCTGATGCAGGGTTCGAGCTCATGAACCGTGAGATCCTGACCTGAGCTGAAATCAAGAGGCAGATGCTTCACCGACTGAGCCACCCAGGCGCCCCCCCCACCCACCCCGAAGGGGATAGTAAAGCTCCCTTCTAGGTGGGTGTCTTAGTCTCTGTTGCCTCAGGGATCACTGACTGTGTCCGTCCCTTGCAAACTCCTGCTCGCTGAGGCTCCTGGGGAGAGAATGGGGAGACAGGTGTGAAGTGAGAGAGGAAGTACGGGAGGAGCTCTTCCCTGTCCCCAGACGCCCTCAGAACCATCACTGGTCACGGGAGAGACAAGTGCCTAGACCTCAGTCTCCAGAAGCCTAAGCTTAGGGTGGGCACACAGTCACCTCCAACTTGTCCTAGAGGTTAAAGCCAGCCACAAGGCCAGGATTCAAGTGGTTGGGAGGCAGATGTCACCTCTTGGTAGGAGGAGATGCAAAGTCACGTGCAGAGTGGGTTATTCAGAGGAAGGAGGGTGATCGTGGCTAATTTTGCAAAGAATACTCCTTCCCTGCCTCACTTCTATTCCTTCCCTGCCTTCCATGTCTGTTTCCCCCGGGGCCCCTGTGTTAGATGCTATCGAGGCAGAAATACAGGAGACCCCCTCCTTACCCCACGGAAATTGCGTTCTAGTGAGCTGAGACCAAGATGGACCAACCAATCCCTTAAATTATGGTCTCACACGATGGCACGTGTTATCTAAAAAAATAAGTTCTCAGGGCTCTGGGGTGACTCAGTTGGTTAAACGTCCAACCCTTGATTTCAGCTGAGGTCATGATTTCACCTTCCGTGGGACTGAGCCCCGCATTGGGCTCTGCCCTGACCGTGCAAAGTCTGTTTGGGATTCTCTCTCTCTCTCTGTCTCTTCCCTGTTTGGATATGCCCCCTTCAATAAACATTAAAAAAAATTAAAAATAAAAATTAAGCTCTCCACCGCTGTGGAGAACGGTTTGGCAGTTCTCAGTTCTAACATAAGTTAAGCGGGATCACCTCTCCGCGTCTCCCCAGAGCTGAAAACAAGCGTGCAAGCAAACACGTGCACACAGAGGCTCACACCATCACTCACAACGGCCAAACGGTGGAAACCACCCAAATGTCTGGTGAGTGGATACAGAGAAGGGGGTATATCCATGCGCTGCAGCGTTCTGCAGTCAGAAAACGGATGACACTGACATGTGTTCCAACACGGGCGAGCGGATCAAAGGACCACATGTATGATTCCAGGGACGGGAAACGTCCGCAGAAGCGGATCCGGAGAAACAGAAGGTGGATGGTGGCTGCTGGGGGCTGGGGGCGGGGCTGGGAGTGGGGCGTGGCTGCGGATGGTG